>JALMQS010000093.1:112650-360425 GCA_024734495.1 Forficula auricularia | reverse complement strand
CAAGCTCACAAAAAGTTATGTGCTGTTTATGGCGACGAAGCCTTAAAAGAACGGCGGTGTCAAAATTGGTTTGCCAAATTTAGTTCTGGTATTTTTCACTCAAAGATTAAAAACGCTCTGGTCGTCCAGTTGAAGTTGATGACGACCTAATCAAAGCAATAATCGATTCCGATCGTCACAGTACAACACGTGAGATTGCAGAGAAGCTTCATGTAACCATACATGCATTGAAAATCACTTAAAACAACTTGGCTATGCGTTCAAAAACTCGATACATGGGTTCCTCACGAACTGAAAGAAACGCATTTAACGCAACGCATTAACATCTGCATTTGCTAAAGAAACGTAATGAAAATGATCCATTTTTAAAACGACTGATAACTGGCGATGAAAAATGGGTTGTTTACAACAATATCAAGCGGAAAAGATCGTGGAGCAGGCCAGGTGAACCAGCTCAAACAACATCAAAAGAAGGTTTTGTTATCAGTTTGGTGGGATTACAAAGGAATTGTCTACTTTGAACTCTTACCACCCAACCGAACGATCAATTCTGTTGTCTACATTGAACAACTAACGAAATTAAACAATGCAGTTGAAGAAAAGCGGGCCGAATTGACAAATCGAAAAGGTGTTGTATTCCATCATGACAATGCAAGGCCACACACATCTTTGGTCACTCGGCAAAAATTATTGGAGCTTGGTTGGGATGTTTTGCCACATCCACCATATAGTCCTGACCTTGCACCATCTGATTACTTTTTATTTCGATCTTTACAAAACTCCTTGAATGGTAAAAATTTCAATAATGATGATGATGTCAAATCGTACCTGATTCAGTTTTTTGCTAATAAAAACCAGAAGTTTTATGAACGTGGGATTATGATGCTGCCTGAAAGATGGCAAAAGGTCATTGATCAAAATGGGCATTACATTACAGAATAAAGTTATTTAGTTCCATGAAAAAATTGTCTTTGATTTTCTAAACAAAATCCGCAATTACTTAGTTGCCAATCCAATATATAGATATATCATCTCGATATATATGCGTGTATGTTTATTTGCATCAAGCAGAGGACAACCTCTTTGTTTTCTTTGTGAATCAACAACTCTGCTACTCTCGGCAAAACAAAAACTTTTCAACTTATTTTCATTCTTGTGACTTTTCGATTTAATGATTATTTATTTAATAATTAATTATTTAATCATTATTATTTGATAATTAAGTTAAATAATTGTTAAAATTAATTAGCTTCATTTTATCGTGTTGTAAATTTGTTAGAAAAAAAAAACAGGAAATGTAAAGGCTATGAAGAAACTTAAAAAGGCCAAAATAACGAAATTGGAATTCAACCAGAAGACTTGTGATAACACTCTGGAATGTCTCAGAACAGTGTCGAAAAATGATTAATTATTATTAAATTATTTATTTAATAATTAAATATTTGATCATTATTATTTGATAATTAAGTTGCAATGATTGTTAAAAATAATTATTAGAATTTTTTTTGAGATTTAATATTTTTTATTATTTGATGTCGAATAAAAAAAAGTTTTAATAAAAGTTATTTAGTTTTTTTTTTGTAGATTATGAATATGTACAGAAACATATAGGTTTCCATTTAAAAAACAGAAGTTACTTGGAAATACCCATGAAAGCTTGTTCTAGACTCTAGGTCAACAAACAATAGCGTAGTTTAGTTTCCCCCTTGATATAAATAAACTTTTTTTTTCATATAATGCACTGTTTTTGAATAAGACTGTCTCAAGATAAAAAAAAACTCACCCGGTATATTGTCATGAATGATTTCGATTTATTGGTAAATAAATTTTCTCTTAAGTTTTTTTTAAAAGCCAATTAGATTTTTTATTTTCTAGATATTCGAAATCCTAATTATCGAGACATTCTTATGAGTATTAGCTCAAGTGAATTCGGAAAATACCTACACTATTCTCATTAAATGAAAAAATAAATTTAAGAAATCGAATAAAGTAAATGATTCATGAAATTAATAGAGTAAAGGGTGTGTAGTTTCACAGTGAATGAAATAAAACTCAAAGAGGTTTATACGAACTCAATATATTTCCGATTATTAGTCCATCATCAGGAGTTTACAAGTTAATACTAATAATAATTGAACGAGTGGTCACCATTCTTGACATTCATCTCTATATGTTATTTAAGCTTATTTGTAAATTGATATTTATAATTAATTTTGTGTCTATGACTTAAATTTGTAATTTTATTTTCTAACTTTAATTCTAAAAAGACTTTATATTTATATATTAAATTTCTTCCAGAACTAAAGTGACTTGATTTAAATTTTTCGTTAAATTGAAGGGTTGGTTTTATCACAAATATAATAAAACAATAATTTTAATAACTATTTGAATTATTTAATTGATAACTATACAGTTTCGGTCACCACTGGTCGACCATCCTCAACCACCAATTTAACGAAAAAAATTATATTTATACTTGTAATTTTTATTTATATTAATATTCATATTTACTTAGATTTCTTATATTTACATTTATATATTTTATAATTAAAAAAGAAAAATCTTTGTAAAACAATTTTTAAATTTTAATTTCATTGGTGTTTTTCTTGTGTTAGGTTGGTATGTAAGATTTGAATGTTATATTTTGTTATATTGGTACACATGATTTGAATGTCAAGAATGGTGACCACTCGTTCAATTATTATTAGTATTAACTTGTAAACTCCTGATGATGGACTAATAATCCGAAATATATTGAGTTCGTATAAACCTCTTTGAGTTTTATTTCATTCACTGTGAAACCACACACCCTTTACTCTATTAATTAACATCATGTTTCACCTAAAACCTACACCACTTTCCATAAGTAAAATTGATTCATGAAATCATAATTTTATAGTATTTTTTTTCTTAAAAATATAATAAATTGACCTCGTAACTTTCTTTATTCTTTGTCACAAGTAAATTCAAGATTTAAACTATGATTAACCCGTCAGCCCGTTAAAAATAATCCTGTATTTATAGGATCACTTTAATGGCAACCGCCAAATTTTACAAAGAGGTTGTCCTCTGCCTGATGCAAACAAACATACACACATATTTATATATCGACTCCATGAATAATATTTATAATTAAAAAAAGACTGATGATGAAGACCAAGTCTTTGAAACTATAGTCTCAAACAAATAAATAATATATATATCTGTATTAGGGTAGCCCTTATTTTGGGTATTCTCGAATTTTTACGCTGGCAGAGGCTCATATGGTTCGAAATAAATAAATAAAAAAATATCTTCTAAGTTTCAAGTCCCTATCTCAATTTTAACCTGTGCCTCAGAGCGATGCAAATTTCCCATCTAAATAACATAGGGTTTTTGGCATTGAACGATCAATTTTTATTCCGGCCAAAGTAATATTTCAAAAAATTTGAATCTCTGTAAACTTTATCCTTAGTAGTAGCTATCTTTCTTTTTCAGATTTTTAGTTATTATAATTTTAGAGTTACAGCTAGATAAAATACTGCCATATCTTAGTTAGTAAGTTATAGACTCTAAAATTATAATAGCTACAAATCTGTAAAAATTTTGAAAGATAGCTACTATTATAAGGATAAAATCTAGAGAATTTCAAATTTTTTGAACCATACTTTGGACCGGAATAAAAATGATCGTTCAATGCCAAAAAACCCCATATTTGGATAGGAATCTTACATCGCTCTGACAGGTTAAAATTGAGATAGGGCTTGAATCTTGGGGGATATTTTTTATATATTTCGAACCATATGAGCCTCTGTCAGCGGAAAAATTCGAAAATATCCAAAATAAGGACCACTCTATATATATATATATACAGATATATAATTTCGATATGGGTATATGTTTATTTGCATCAAGCAGAGGACAACCTCTTTGTGAATCAACAACTCTGCTACTCTCGGCAAAACAAAAACTTTTCAATTAAAAAATTTTAATTTGAACGTATTGCCTGCTACCCATTACGCTCAAAAGAGTGTTTGAATGTCTTAAGATATTTTTCCCAATGGTTCCAAAAGTGTACATTGTTTGTTTCTGTAAAATTAAATTCGAGTTCGTAAACGTGCTTTTTTATCATTCGTTCATGTGAATGGGGTGTGTTGTTATTTAACGTATTCTGTTATCCGTCAATTCGATTAACAGACACGGTCCCAGTCTTCAAACCTGATAGTTAATCCATGTTCCACTGTATTCACTTGCAGTTCAATGATCTAGTTGGGAAATTACTAACATAAAGCAATTTTCTAAAAATCCCTATTATGGATTTGGGGATAAAAATGAACGAATGTAAAAATCTTTTTTTTACTCTCAAAATTTTTAATATCAATGCGGACCTGACCCCCTTCGCTATGATATCCTATACTACTAAAGTGCATTTGTGCCTGACTCTGTACCTATGTCCGTCCCCCAACAAAAACAGTCGTCATGGTTACCAATTTAAATGAAATCATCTATCTATATATATAAAATTAAGGTTTTGTCTGTACATTGGGGTAGTGGTGTGGGTGGGGGTGCTGAGTGGGGTTCGAGAGGTGGGGGTCCAGGGGTTACCATGGTTACCAATTTAAATGAAATTATCTATATATATAATGAAGGAAGAAAAAATCGAAGAAGTGGAAAATATCAAATACTTAGGATACAGACTAAATTCAAGAAACAATCACAATGAACATATAAAAGAACAAAAAGAAAAAGCAAAAAGAATTATATACACCACATGGAGTATAATAAAAAGAACAAAAATGGCTTCATTCGCAAAGAAATTCTACCTCTTCGAGTCCCTAATAAAATCGATCTTAATGTATGGCGTTGAACTATGGGGTTGGGAAGAAAAAATGGAGGTGGAAAAAACACAAGGGGAATATATTAAGCTAATAATGGGGATAGACAGAAACACGCCGGACTATATATGGAGGGGAGAAACGGGGAGAACAAACCTATATGTCTACCAGTCTAAAAGATTGATAAAATATATGCTAAAGGTCAAAGAGATGGAGGATGACAGATGGCCGAAGATATGCCTGAGGGAAATAATTAGAGGAATTAAAAATAAAAATGAAACAAGATGGGGAAACAGTTTTAGAAAAAGGTGGAATGGATGGGGAGAGCCCACAATAGTTCAAGAATTACTAAATGAGGAAGAAAATGAACTAATAAAGAAAATAGAAGACGGCATAATAAAGGGAGCAGAACAAAAAATACAATTGGACCTAGAAAAAATAGAGAAATCCAAGTATTTCCGTTACTCTAAGGAAATAAAGAGAAATATTGGAATAGAAGACTATCTGGAGAGATCGAACATAAGCGAGTGGAAGAGGCGCATCTGGACAAGGGCCAGATGCGGAAATATTATAACAAGAGAATAAGAGAGGAAGAAACAACAGAACAGAAAGGAGAAGAGAGAAGAACAGAGAAGCTGTGGAAGAACCTGGTAGAACCATTAAAGGAGGGAAGGATGGAAGATGATGTAATAAGACGGATGAGGGATGAAGACGAGCTAGAAAAGAGAAGAAAGAAGGGAGAAGGGGTCAGGGGATCAAGAACTTTATCGATTAATGAAGACGAAGAAGAGGAAAATTGAAACACATGGTTGAAATTAACAATATGTACAAAATCAGTAAATGTAAACAAAAAATTACCTTTTTTCAATATATTAAAAGAAAGTACCGAAGCCCCTTTCGGGCATGTACTAGAAATTGAATCAAAATTATTGTAAATGAAATTGTATAATAAGTTGGTTACTCAATAAATAATAATAATAATAATAATAAAAAAAATCTATATATATATATATAATTAAGGTTTTGTCTGTACATTGGGGTGGGTGGAGGTGCTGAGTGGGTTTCGGGGTGGGGTCCAGGGGGAGAGCCCCTGGCTATCAAGAGGTCCGCCGAAGGCTAGTTATTATACTAAATGTTTATCTAATTTGAAAAATATTCCCGCCTAGCCCCTGTTTCAATCTATAATACACTAATTCTAATTAACAAATTCTGACGTGATTAGTGCACATACCATAAGAGTTTCTCCTAAGCAGCATTAATTTATATAATATATATATCTCCAATTTTTATGAAAAGAATAACTTCATGAGAGAACAGTTTTCCAGAAAATCAAAAGAAATACGACCAAGAGTTAGTTTGGAAAACGTGATTTTTATAATATAAGAATTCAGAAAAAGCAAAAAAAACCTGAAACGGCGAAAGAAAAGAGCTAGCGTGATCTAAGAAAATACAGATATGTCAGTTCCATTACCTAGAGATTTATCGTTTTTAAATTATGTTGGAAATGTGATTTTAATGGTTCAAAGCCGCAAATTTCAACTAAAATTCAAAAATAGAGCGTTAAATTCATAATATGGGAATTTCACTTATTCTTGAAAAGTGGAAATGATAAAAATGTTTTAAAATATATATTCGTTTTTACTTTACCATACAGGATATGGTCAAGTATTGTAATCGTGCAAGAAAAAAGTGGTTTTTTTATTTCGTTTTTTCGAAATATCTCAAAAACGGCTGTAACTATTTTGGTTAAAAAAATTGGGCGAAACCATGGCATTTCGGTCTACACAAAAGCCATAATAAGTGAACATCGAAAAAATTATATTTTTCGAGATAATAATTGTTTTGTCAAAATGTCTATTAGTCTGTCTGTGCGTTGCCAAATTTTTTTGGACGAGCTAGCTCAAAAACTAATGGGAATATCGAAACCAAATTTCACACGTAGTTTTGGTCCATTGAGATTAAAAGCTGATTAGATTTTGGTGCATATCGACCCTAAATTAAGGGTGGTGGAGGGGGGTTAAAAAATAAAAATCTAGGCCATTGAGCAAACTCAACCAAATTTTGTATACATAATCAGTGGGACCCCAGAAGTCTAAAAATGCAAAATCCCAAGGGGGGGGGGGGGTCAAAAAATGAAAATCTTGGCCATTTACCAAACTCAACCAAATTTTGTATACATAATCAGTGGGACCCCAGAAGTCTAAAAATGCAAAAACTAACCGCCCAAAATGGGGAGGGGGTCAAAAAATGAAAATCTTGGCCATTTACCAAACTCAACCAAATTTTGTATACATAATCAGTGGGACCCCAGAAGTCTAAAAATGCAAAAACTAAGCGCCCAAAATAGGGGGTGCAGTGTAGTGTAGGGTCAAAAAATGAAAATCTTGGCCATTTACCAAACTCAACCAAATTTTATATACATAATCAGTAGGACCCCAGCAAAAAATGCAAAAACTAACTGCCCAAGGGGGGGGTCAAAAAATGAAAATCTAGGCTCTTGTACATAACTCAACCAAATTTTGTATACATAATCAATGGGACCCCAGAAGTCTAAAAATGCAAAAACCAACCCCCCTCACCTACATGATTATAAATAATTTTATTAAATATTAAATATAAGTGAGGGGCCAGGTTGTATAGTAAAGTCAAGTGGATGGCCACATCAGAACACGTCAGCTTATTTTTTCTGTTTTGATTTTAATATACAGTAAAAGCCCGTTAGATAAGCAGATGATGATTATTAGAGATATTTAATATATTCAAGATAAAAAGTTAAGTTGAAACAAATAAGGAAAGCTAATTTAATTTAAATACCTTGGATCAGCAATAATTATATTTTAAAATTAAATATTTTATTTAGAGAAAGTTTACATAGTTAAAACATTTTTTGTTTGTTTAACCGGGGGATGAAGTCATAACGCGGATGTTTCGTTCTCTTGGCACATCGGCGTTATAACAGGCTTTTAAATTAGAGAGAAATGAATAAGTATTAGAATATATATTTGTGAATATATATATATTATATTATAGATATATAATTTTTGTATATAGTTTTAGGATTGAAAAAGTCAAAATTGTAAATTGTTCATAGAAATGAATTTAATACATTCTCAGCAGAGCTACAACGTAAACCATACAAAATGTTTTGTTTTTTTTTGTTCATTTTTATTTATTTTTTTTATTTTATATATTGTTTTTAGTTTTTAATTATATTAATGTTTCACCATTACATAGTTTAATAATAAAGAAATAAAACGAAACCCTTGCTGAATATACAAGTGTGTTTTCGTTTTTAAGTTTATTTTTTTCTCATTGAAAATTCCACAAATTGCATTTTTATAATGTATTTTTTTTTTTTTTTTATTTTAAAATTAGTATTTTTTGGTTGAGGGCCCTCGGTGGTCTAAAAGAATTCACTGTCGATCTGTTGATCGAAGTTTTTCTTCGACAGACTCTTGGGAAGCCTCCGAGAGATCCGTGGCTTGAAAAGATAATCAAGAAATACAAATTAACAAAATATTTTAAAATAATTTCATTTTAATTCACTTCATAATTTATCAATGAAACTTACTTGAATATATTTTTGCACTCCGACGAGCGATTTCTTCAGCGCGTCGAAGCTTGAGGAGTAAAGCATCTTCTTTTTAACTTTAGCGGTGTCTGGGCACCATGACATGAGAAACAGTTTTTGCTTCTTTGAGGCCTGGAACCAATTCAGTTTTATAAGAAATAATGTTAATTTTAATAATAAAAGAAAAAAAAATAGAAATGAAGCTTAAATTGGATTTTTTTAGTTATGATATTGATGTAATTGAAAAGTTTTTGTTTTACCGAGAGTAGCTGAGTTGTTGATTCACAAAGAGAAACAAAGAGGTTGTCCTCTGCTTGATGCAAATAAACATACACATATATATAGTATATCGAAATTATATATCTGTATATATATATATAGTTGATACAATTTTGATGGCTGTATATGTATATAATTAAGTAATGGAGAGGATTCAGCCAATGGGTAGCCTCTGCTGAATAAAAAACTCCCAATTATAGAAAACGTTTCGGCTTTAATTAAATAATGCCATCATCAGTTCCTAAGAGCTGAAAAAAGCGATAGAGCACACATGTAAAATTACAATAAAATTTTTTACAAAAAAATCCAAACTTGTTAATTACAAAATTATATCTTACAGTATTAGCGACACAATTAATTTTATAAATAAATTGTTTATTATAAATAATTGTTATTTATAAAATTAATTGTGTCGCTAATACTGTAAGATATAATTTTGTAATTAACAAGTTTGGATTTTTTTGTAAAAAATTTTATTGTAATTTTACATGTGTGCTCTATCGCTTTTTCAGCTCTTAGGAACGATGATGGCATTATTTAATTAAAGCCGAAACGTTTTCTATAATTGGGAGTTTTTTATTCAGCAGAGGCTACCTATTGGCTGAATCCCTCCATTACTTAATTATATGTATATATATATATATATATATTATTTATTTGTTTGAGACTAGTTTCGAAGACTTGCTCTTCATCATAACTCTTTTTACTTTATTAATTATAAATATTAATTGAATATAATAGAGAGCAGCCCAGGGGTAGTGAGGAAAGAAAAATTAACACATATCAAATAAGGTGTAATTTATTGGAATCCTCTCCTTTCCTTTCAAACCGACGTTTCGGAGGATTTTTCCTCCTCCTTCAGGGTTTCAAAAAATGTGTTTTTCTATGCCTTTGTTAAAAGAAGAAGTTTTAAACACTGCTGTGGAGAAAAGAAGGAAACATTTTATTTGTTTCATTCATTGACCCTTTGAAACCCTGAAGAAGTAGGGAAAAGTCCTCCGAAACGTCGGTTTGAAAGGAAAGGAGGAAGGATTCCAATAAATTACACCTTATTTGATGTGTTAATTTTTTTCCTCACTACCCCTGGGCTGCCTTCCATTACATTCAATTAATATTTATAATTAAAAAGAGTGATGATGAAGAGCAAGTCTTCGAAACTAGTCTCAAACAAATAAATAATATATATATATATATAGATTTATAATTTCAATATATACTGGGTGCATAGGAAAGTCCCTTTAACCTGAAAATACTTGCGAACGGAGAGTGCTACAGCCACGCAAGTGAGGTAACGGTATAGTAAAGCGACTATGCCCGACCTAATGCAAACGACACCAGCGCCCCTAGTGGCGAAATGTGGAAGTTAACCATTGCAAATCGAAAACGAAAAGAGATAGAGCAAAATTTCCAATTAGAAAGTTTTAGAGCATCAATTAATTAGTACGAAACGATATTTGGTTTACACGGATAAGATAAATTGGCGCCTGTATACCCCAAAAATATCTAAAATCGATGCACTCCATTTTGTGTAAATATTTGAAAGGAATAGCCAGAGGAAAGAAGAAATATGCACAATTTAATGAATAAATACTAGTATGTACTTACATCAATACATTTTGATAACATCACACACAAAAACAAAATAGGTAAACTAAACTCTAAGTCTCATAGTGATAAAAAGTTAATGTAGAGAATGTTCGAAAAGGCGTCAATTTATCTTATCCGTGTAAACCAAATATCGTTTCGTACTAATTAATTGATGCTCTAAAACTTTCTAATTGGAAATTTTGCTCTATCTCTTTTCGTTTTCGATTTGCAATGGTTAACTTCCACATTTCGCCACTAGGGGCGCTGGTGTCGTTTGCATTAGGTCGGGCATAGTCGCTTTACTATACCGTTACCTCACTTGCGTGGCTATAGCACACTCCGTTCGCAAGTATTTTCAGGTTAAAGGGACTTTCCTATGCACCCTGTATATGTGTATGTTTATTTGCATCAAGCAGAGGACAACCTCTTTGTTTCTATTTATGATATTGATGATTTAACAGAACTCACCTCATGAACACCCAAGTCATCTCTCAAGGGTTCCCATGTTCCATAACTTTTATTATCAGGGAAAATATTTTAAAATAGGATTTCCCTTTTTCCTACTTCACCCTTCAAAATAGTCCTCTGCTTTCCACCATGTTAATGATAATTATATGATCATGTTATAAATTGATAGAGTTCATTAAAAAAATATACCTACTTAATGCTATTTATGTCAAGAAATAGCAAAATTGACAATACTGTTTTTGATTTGGGTTAAAAAGTTTGTAATTTGTGCAAATTAACTCACGGGTGAAATGAGTGGGCTTTTCTTTTCCATAATTGATAATAAGAGATTTTTTATTCCTTAGAGCAGTAAAAAGCGTCACTTACCGTCTGGTGGATAATGTCAAGCCAACTTGCCCTGGTCCTACACACCATGACACCGCCCTGATTACAGCCACCTCGCGCCTCCGTCAATCTGGGAGCAGCAGCCTGGCAGATTTTACCAGGCAACGCACCGTCAAGATTTGTTAAGTTTTACACGCACTCTTCAAGCGAAGAGTTCACTCCACATTCCAACCCCCTCCCCCTCAGCTGCACGAGTCCATTCCCCTATTGCTGCTCCCCCACCACCGCTCAAGCTTAGCGCGCCACTACCGCCCGCAGCGCCACCGTGGAAATCTGTTACCACTCGAGAGCGGCGACGACCAGCTAGTCCCTGATTGGCCATAATAACAAATGCGCTGATTGGCCGAAATAAGGACCTATCATCAGGAGCCCCAGATATCAACGCGGCCTCTATAAAGATCGTCTCCCAAGTTGAAGACAGTTAGTTACGATTTCCCCTCCGACACGAACAGTTCATCCATCAGTTCAGTTCAGTTTAGTTCAGTTCATCAAGTATATGTTTACCGAAGATTTAACCAGCAAGTTTCAAGAAGTATTTTTCTACTCAAGATACACGAACATCTCCAGTTTTATTTCTACATTTATAAAGCATTTTGTTATATTATTATTATCGAAAAGCATTGAATAAACCATTATTATTGAAAATACTTGTGTCTTTCTTCACCTGGTTTAAGCCACCTAGAATAATCCCTACATTAATGGGGGCTCAGAGCCGGGATTTGAAGAGCCAAAGACCAGAGTGAAGAAAGCGAGCTCGACAAATGCTACATTTTTGAAAGCTCGACTCAGAGATGTGAAGAACCACAAGCAAAGAAAAGACCAGGATTGAGAAGCCAAGTCAAAAACTCCACAAGTTCTGGGAATTCAAGCCAGAATTGCGGAGCAAAGAATTTAAAGGAAGACACGACACGATTTAAACTTCACAAGTTCGGGGAATTCAAGCCTGAATTGTGAAGGGAAGAATTTCGAAGAAAATACGAAGACACGATTTGGCTACTTATCCAGGATTGAAGTTGAAGGGTTCTTAACAACTTTGGCCAAAAGCAAGAAGATTCAAGATAGAAGATTAAAGAAAAACGAAGAAAGAATATTTAAGAAAAAAGAAGCAAAGAAGAAAGAACACTTACGAAGAAAGAATATTTAAGAAGAAAGAAAAAGATGAAAATTCCAAAGATGACACTTACACTGAACGACATTCCTGAAATCTCCAAAAGAATTACCAATGCAGACTTCCCATATATAAAGATTCTATACAAAATTTTATACAACGAAGAAGCACACTCAAAAAGCCGATCTCAAGTAAGAAAATTTAAAAATTACTCATTTGATCCTTCCATGAAAGAATACCAAAAGTTTCTAAACCAAATCGACCTAATGTTTGATCTACAACCAATTGCTAAAATATTGGGCCTACCTCAAAGAAGAAAAGATGAACTTATAAAAGCGATTCCTGAAGCTCTTTCCAATCTAGAAAAGCTTAAGAAATCTCTAGAAGAAGAAGATGATGAAAACGAACAAGAAGAAGATGAAAATTTCCCAACTCCTTTCAGCTACCAAGACCTCAAAAACGAAATTAAATTATTTGATGGTAAAACTTATTCAATTACCAAATGGATCCGAGATATTGAAGATAAAGCCACTTTAATAAAACTGACCGAAATACAAAAGCTAACCCTTGCAAGAATTCGCCTGACCGGAATTGCCAAAACTTTTTATGAAAATTCACCTAATAAATCTTGGAACCAGCTTAAAGAAATCATGAAGAAAATGTTCTCTTCAAGAACAGACACCACAGAAACTCAAATAAAACCAGATAACAGACCTACCCTAAACAAAACGAAGATAAAAACAGCTAATGAAAATAATGAAGAAAAACTATTAAGTAAGAAAGAAAACGAAAAAATCAAAGAAGCCGAACCCGAACAAATGAAAACCGAAGAAGCCCAGCTGACAAACGCTAAGGAAAAAGATGAACTCACCAGATTCACACCCAGCTTAAACGAAAACCCAGAAAACGAGTCCAGACCAGAAGAAAAAGAAAAAGTAAACGACTCCAGACCAGAAGAAAATGAAAATTGCATATATGAAAAACTTGAGGAAAAAGAAAAATCAATTGATGTAAATGAAAATTTTGACGAAAATGAAGAAAAGAAAATCGACTCGAAGACAGACGTGAAATATGAAAATGAACCAGAAGAAGCAAAATCTAAAGATGCACCTGAAATTGACAAAAAACCCGAAACACCACTTGAAGACGAAGATCAAGAAAGAGCTACTCAAGATGAAAAAAGAATAGCAAAAGATGCAAAAAGAATCAAAGAAGTTGAAGAAAGAATCCAGGAAAATAAAGAAATAATCTCAGAAAATAAAGAAAATTCACATGAAAACTCCGAAGATAAAGAAAATAAACGAAACGATGGCAAAATCACCAATCTTGACGACCACCAAAATTCAACGAAAAATGAAAAGAAATTTAAACAGAAAAAATACAAAACTAATTCAGAAGAAAAGAAAAAAGAAAATACATCTAAAAAGCCCGATAAAGAAGAGCGAAAACCCGAAGAAATCAACATAATTCCGAAGCAAGAAAAAAGAAAATTATACAAGACGAGGCTGCGAAAACTGATAATGAAGAAAGTGAAAATGAAGTCCGAAGTCAATCGAAAGGCATATTCGAGGTCGAATATGATGCAGGAATGGCCGAATGTGGGATCCAGCCAAGCCAACTTGCCCTGGTCCTACACACCATGACACCGCCCTGATTCCAGCCACCTCGCGCCTCCGTCAATCTGAGCAGCAGCCTGGCAGATTTTACCAGGCAACGCACCGTCAAGATTTGTTAAGTTTTACACGCACTCTTCAAGCGAAGAGTTCACTCCACATTCCAACCCCCTCCCCCTCAGCTGCACGAGTCCATTCCCTATTGCTGCTCCCCCACCACCGCTCAAGCTTAGCGCGCCACTACCGCCCGCAGCGCCACCGTGGAAATCTGTTACCACTCGAGAGCGGCGACGACCAGCTAGTCCCTGATTGGCCATAATAACAAATGCGCTGATTGGCCGAAATAAGGACCTATCATCAGGAGCCCCAGATATCAACGCGGCCTCTATAAAGATCGTCTCCCAAGTTGAAGACAGTTAGTTACGATTTCCCCTCCGACACGAACAGTTCATCCATCAGTTCAGTTCAGTTTAGTTCAGTTCATCAAGTATATGTTTACCGAAGATTTAACCAGCAAGTTTCAAGAAGTATTTTTCTACTCAAGATACACGAACATCTCCAGTTTTATTTCTACATTTATAAAGCATTTTGTTATATTATTATTATTGAAAAGCATTGAATAAACCATTATTATTGAAAATACTTGTGTCTTTCTTCACCTGGTTTAAGCCATCTAGAATAATCCCTACAATAATATTGAGGAGCGATTTGGCGTCGAGGCCATCACAGGTCTGGTGAAAGGGAGTGTGGTGGCATAAATCGGTGGAGTCCCTTATAGCCCTGGGTATATTCCAAAAGAAAATAAACGATTTAACATATAGGGCGATGAGGAGATATCTTTAATTTTTACACTTTCAGCAGAAGAACATATAGAGCGGGTGGGGTATAATTATTTTATTGTAAATACTTAAAAACAAAGAAATGTGAGTCAGGAATAATCCTGGTTCTCTCAGCCATCAGCTCTGATTTTAATTTATTTGTTCTGAAGCTGAAAGTGTGAAGTTGCTTGTAAATGTATCTATCTTATCTATGTAAGCTATATAACTCCTCGGAGGCCCAATAAACAAAATATAACCATACACATTGGATTTTTCATGTTTCGATTATTATTGGTAACCAATGCTGAAGACATGTAGGAATCGACTTTAAATCAAAATTAACAATCGATTCTCATCTAATACTAGAGGCATAACCTTATTACATTTTATTTTTGATGCCTTGACTATTAATGGTAACCTCTACTGAAAACATGAAAGATTCAACTTAAAATCAAAAAGACTAAATTCTTTTTAGTTAAACATCTCAAGTTAACGGTTAACAGAAACTCAGGTCTATTCTCTAAGCAAAAATGTTAAATTTTAACATTCGAATTCAGCGTTAATTCATTTTAACACCTCTTTGCTTAAAATTGCTATTCTGTGGGCAAAAACTTTTACTTCAAAGCGTTAATATTTAACCAAAAGTGTTAAAAATTAATGCATGTTAGAGGGAGCATTTAAAATTTTAACGCCATATTTAATGAACAAAGATGGCGTCTTTAACAAAAACGCAAAAAGTAAGGCTATGTTTTTGACAGCTTTGATTTAAGAACAATACATTTCAGATCCACTTGATCTGTGACAAAAACATTAATACCAAAATGATAAATAAACTTTTATTATATATATTATTTTTATTTTATTTATATAATTTATTTATGGTTTATAAAATTTATTTGTTTGAATAAAATATAAGTATAACATAAGTATATAAAAGTATTTTATTATACAAAATATATTTAAATATTTAAAAATGATAGATAGAAAAAACAGAATTATCATTACATGCGGCCAAAAAAAATTGAATCGCTAACTAGACTAGCTATGTGGGTATTTTTCTTTTTTTAGCTGTTCTAATTTTATTAAAAATAGCTGAGACACTAATTTGAGAATAACAAATCAAACTATCGCGCGCTATAGAGTAGTGTAAAAATATTATAAAAACTCGGACAAGAAAAAAACGTAGCTATCTTCATATGGATCGTTAAGACCTAGCGCTAAAAAGTAAAATGATAACGTTGCTGTTAAAACTTGGTTTAGAGAATAGCATTTTTTAACGCTAGTGTTATTACTTTACTTTTTAACACTCAATTTAAGATGTTAAATTTTAACGTTTGTTTTTAGAGAATAGACCTGACTGGCGGTTAAAAGAGTAACGGTTAATCAAAGTTTCAATCGCCCAAGGAAATTCTCTGAATATAAAACAAAATACGACCGTATTATATAAATATATTTGACAAATTGATTAAACAACTAAATCGAAGTTAAATGTATTGAATCCACTCACCTGGTACACATTCGAAAATCGGAGGATGCCAAATAGCTTCCTTATCATTTTTTAAAATGCATTCGCTACTTTGCTTTTCTGGTGGTTGTTCAATCAGTTGATAGCCGTATCTGCATCTATATTTGACAGTGGTGCTCGGAATGAGAATTTCTTCATTGCAATTGTTCAGTTTCTCTCCGTAACGAAAGCAATCAGACCTCGTTGATAGAGCCTCAACTGGAGGACAAGTTACTGAAAATTTAATCAGAATTATCAACTTTTCTTTAAAAGAAATTACAAACCATAAGCCAATTTAGATAACACCCAATTTGTAAAAAAATAATATTAATTATATTTAAATGTTTATTTGTAACTTCAGCATTTTCATTTGGCAAAAAGTTTGCTCTACCAGGCCATAGCAAAGAACTTCGAAATGTCTCAAATATACCGCGAAAGTCTCATTACAGGTCTCTAGCGCTTTATTCCAGATATGCTATAAGTTACATATGCCAGAATGACGCCCATAGACCGATAGTGACTAATGCCATATTGCCCTATCGTGGATTAGTTTCTTGGATTCCATCTGGCGAAGGACTTGCTCGCTAATGCCCTATTTATTATTTTGGATAGAACCAATATGATTGATATGACTCGAAAGTTTTTGGCTTTGGAAAAAATGCATTACATACCTATTTCTTTATTGGTTGAATTCTGGTCAATTTGCTGATCTCTAAAAATATGTCAGAGTTGTCGGATTAATGAGAATAGGTTTGAAATATCATCAATGTCAGCGGTGAAATTGGAGTTTAATTTTGAATAATTTGGTAGTACCCTGAAGACAATTTTAGACATGATATTAGTGCTAGGGGAATTGGTTCGGCCATGAATGGACATGTAAAATCTCAATCATGCGTTTCAATTCACGCTACTATATTTTCGACTCATTAACCTACTAAAGTGATGATGTTAAACTTGGCAGCACATTAGATCTCACTACTTTATTTGGCCAACAGTTTTCATTAATCGAACTTGGCCTTTTTTTACACAAGTGTTTTTGTTGGGATTTTATGTTATCTCTAAAATAGTAAAGACTTAATTGTACAGAATGTTTAGGGAGGGAATTGTCAGACCTTAAATACTATTTCAGGGCATGAAAATAAACTAATGAGCCGCTATTATTAAACCTCTTCTGTTTATCCGAACGTTTGTGATTGTTTAATATTTCCAGATCGAATTAAGATATTCGAATAAAATTTAATTATTCATATTCATTTTTATATCAAAATTCTCCAAAAAAAAATGTTATAAAATTGAAAAAATAAGAATAATTTTATTTTTTAATCATCTCGTCAATTGTTAGTTTTCTCAAATTAGCTTATCTATAGGTATATGAGTTTTTAGAAACCAATGCGATCAACTTAATAAAACAAATATCGTTACAAATTGATATTTTTTAATACTAACTGCATTTTAAAACATTTTCACAAACAATACTTTAAGGCATAGAGCTTCGCTATACAACACTATGGATAAAGTAAAAAATAAAAAGTAGGCTCCTCTGAGAATAATCAAAGCAAGAATAAAAAATTTTGTAATAAAAAGAATAAACCTAATTTGTTGGATACAAATTTAAGAAGGTTTAGACAATTTTCAAAAGTTTACTTAAACTATGGCTTCATGGGCTTTCAATGACATCACGGACCATTGACAGGGCCCTTGGAGCAATCTAACACCAGGCCAAAGACCCGGTCGTCAGGTACTATATATTTATTTATTTATTTATATAAATCTTACTTGGTTTACAGGTTAGAGAGGCGGTGAACCTTAAATTAATACAAGTGGCGAAACTTTCTTTTTCTGGTATGTAGCCTTTATCACATTTGAGAATAATTGCTGCGTAATTAACTAATGAAGTGCAGTTTCCGCATGCTATAATAAATAAAATGTTAATCAATATAAAAATGTTGTTATTTTTTATATAGGGTCACCCATATCTTTTCAATCTTAAATAAAATCTGTTAAAAATTCGGGAGAGGTGGTGCGCTCTATCGGTAGCGTAAAAGTGGAATTTCGTTTTGTATAGGATAGCAGTAGCATGGATCATTTCAAGAAGTAAGAACGTGCGTTCGCCTTAGGGCCGGTTGTATGTCGCAAAGTAAATGCTTTTTACAACTAACAAAGGGTAGATGGTAAATGGAGGGACTGAAAGTGCCTGGCATCTGATTGGCCATCTCAGTCCCTCCATTTACCATCTGCCCTTTGTTAGTTGTAAAAGCATTTACTTTGCGACATACAACCGGCCCTTAGAGTCCTATTTTCGTTGTGGTCAATCTGTGAAATGCGTGTAACGAGGTATCGAAAACGTTTTGCGATTCCCACTTCAAGGACGTATTCCGCAAAGTGCAACGATATTATTGCACGCTGCAGAATCCGTCCTAAATGTAGAATCGCAAAACGTTTTTGAAACCTCGTTCCACGCATTTCACAGATTGACCACAACGAAAATAGGACTCTACGGCGAACACACGTTCATACTTCTTGAAATAACCAATGGTTCTGATATCCTATACAAAACGAAATTCCACCTTTATGCTACCGATAGAACGCAAACCATTTCTCTCCCAAGTTTTTAACATATTTTATTTAAGATTGAAATCGTCAAAAAGTATGGGTGATCCTAGGATGACGATTTGAATTCGACTAACTTGCTTCAATGATTCCATTTGGCGGGTTACTAGGACGTTCACAGGAACTGGAATAATTAAAAAAAATTGATTTAAGATAAGATTAAACATAGAGTAAACCGTCCTAAGACTGGTTTGACGTAACCACTCACAATAATTAAATTGAAAGTTTTTGCCGAGAGTAGCAGAATTTTTATATATTGAAGGAGACAATAAAAGAGTGTGTCTTCTGCTGGAATTATAAATTTTATTTATTTATAACGATACTATAGTTTCGAGGGCTTTGCCCTCTTCATCAGTCTATTACAATGGATTCACAGGAATTATAGTCTCGTTATAAATAAATAAAATTTATAATTCCAGCAGAAGACACACTCATTTATTGTCTCCTTCAACACTCACAATAAATTAATTTTTTTAATAATGGTGATGATTTTATTTATTAGCTAAGTGTTAGCATACTCTTATAACCTTAGAGGCGATGCTATTAAAATTTATCAATAATAATTCTTAATTATATGAATTTTTGAATTTCTGATTTCAGACAGGTTTTCAAAGCAATTAATCGATCATAGAAGTTATTTCAAAAAATTGTTACAATCTTTGATCTCCTTTTTTCAAATATATATTCCCTATATCATGTGTTACGGTCTGGCAACGATATAAAACATTTACTTATAATTATATTTCTATAATCCTATAGGCCAGAGATTCCCAAACAGTGCACCGCGAGCCGAGCTATGAAGCTTCATAATTATTTGAAGCAAGACATTTTCCCTAACCAGACAAAAAACAAGTGAAATGCTATTATTTATTTTTATCTCTTACTTATAGTACAATTTGACAAAATACTTTTACTTAGGGAGCCATGGAAAAATTTTGATTGAAAAAAGTCGTCACGACTCGGAAAAGATTGGGAACCCCTACTATAGGCCTTTAAATTACCCTGAATTCTCCCCTCCCTATTAGTTTTACCCCTTTTGATCAATTGCCCAAATTTTAACCTCCATTGCTCGTACTCCTCATATGGGTACTCCTGCCTACCCCAGCCCTCAGGGATTCCCAGCCATCTCCTAAACATCTCAATTGTCCCAACCTTTACTTGAGCCTTCACCTGATCCTGAGGCCTAAGCCTATGCGCATAGTTAAGGGGGGGCAGGAGGGTGCACCCCCCCCTAGAAAATCGAGTCAATATCTCAATAACTATTTATGCTATGAGATTAATTTTATTCTTAAAAAATCAATATAGATTGAAAAATGTAGATCTCAAAAAAAATTATCTTCCCATATAGCCCAGTAAATAGGGGGATTTCAGCTTATATTAATTGCGGGAAAAGATTTTTTAGGGTCGTTTGGTATGGTGTGGGTATGTCAAATCTAAATTTGCAACCTCGAAAGTCTGGGGACAACTTTTGGCGATAGAAAAACCTCAAAATTTTCGGACTCCAGTTTTTCGCTTATAACTCGAAAACAGTTGATATTTTATAAATAACCGTTCTATAGTAAATTAAAGAGGATAAATTTTCGCGTTGAAAAAAAATAAATGCAAAATTGGTCTAGTAGTTCTATTTTTAATGGGGATCTAAAAAAAGCCCCAAGGATCACTTTTGAATATCCCTAAAACACGCACTTTTTTCGATTTTTTCCCTTTTTGACCATGAAGGAGCACGTTTTAAACAAAGAGGACTCTATACATTTTAAAACTAGATTAAATTTGCTAAAATAAAAACAAAGTTTCATATTAATTGGATAATAGTAACCCATGTCGCAATGAGGTTGAAATTTTGAAAAAATGCAATTTTTTGCAAAAAAATCTCAGTTTTTCCTTCATAAAATGAAAAGAAGTCATCCTAGAAACTAAAAATTTTGATGACTTGAACGTTTACTTGGACCACTACTTTTTACTGGAAACTCAACCAAATTTTGTATAGATATTCTGTGGGCCGCCAGAAGGCAAGAATTACAAAAAACTAACCACCCAAAATGGGGGGTCACAAAATGAGAGCCTTTGGACTCAACCAAATTTTGCATAGATATTCTGTGAGTCTCGAGAAGGCTAGTTTTTGCATTTCTGATGAATTCATTATATTCGGATGAATTCATTATAATTGATTAATTAAAAAAATATGTTTTAATTGTAGTTTTTGATAATCTTCTCTGGTATCTGATTTATATGTAGGTAATTATGTTAAATGATCGAAATTTCAAACAACAAAAATTCAATTAACAAAAGGTTAGATATGGACTGTTTTTCTAATATTTATAGAAATTTTCAGAGAAAAATAATTTTTCTAAAATATGTATTTATACGATATTATATATTTGAATTAAAGTTAATTTCGACATCAAGACAATTTGTACCATGAACTTTAATAAAAATATTTAATTTATTTAGTGTTGCTTTATATTCCTCAGATAAAGCAATTTTTTATTTCTTTTATCTTTTTTAGTGATTTGAAAATTCCATTGATAAAGGGAGAGAATCTCCCGAAACGTTTGAGTTTTATTAAACACTTTTTTTTTAAGATTTGTATTTATTTAATGATTTAAATCATCTTACCGAGGAGAGTCATCTCTTTTTTCTCGTTTTCCATTGAGTGTTGATGCATCATCTAATTGTATTAAAGCTGAAACAGAGATTGAGATGAATTATTATAAATTTTTATTAGATGATAGAATAAATTATCTAATTTTTATTGTACTGTTTAAAAAGTAAAAAAAAACATGCTTCTAAAAAGTACAAAATAATAGTAATACTTAATCAAAAAGTGTGGGCGCAGAAACTTTAAATTAATTTCGACAAAGTGCCCTACGCTTTTTGATTAAGTATTACATTACTTTGTAATTTTTAGAAGCATGTTTTTTAGATTTTACTTTACCATACAAGGTATGGTCAAGTATTATAATCGTGAATTTAAAAAGTGGTTTTTACTTTATACAATGCGAAGCATGGATAAATTATTGTAATCGGTCTCGCGACAAGCGGGATTTCAAAGGGTCCTCAGGTGAAGACTACGGAACCCATGGACTCAATTAAGGTCACAAATTGTAGTATTCAATTAGATTGAATTTTAGCACGTGGCCATTTTGCCAAAAATTACCTGGGGTCGAGAAGCCAAAAAGTGCGTGCGGATGGATGGATGTTATCGTTTTTTCGTCCACGATTTTTTCCACACCGTTACACCAATTGAAATGAAATTGAAAACTTACCATTATTTTAACAAAATGAAGCGCTAATTAGTTTTTGGTACATATCGGCCCACAAACATTAGTACTTTATTTCGGTACTTTTTTAGTTTTTTCTAAATATCTTGAAAATGACTTAATTAATTTTGATGAAATTTAATATCCTAATTAAGTATCTTGGGGACAACAGAAAAGGTTAAACAAAGTTTTTAGTAAAAGTATATTTTAAAGTACTTTACTCTAAAGTAAGATAGTACTTATTTTTTTTTTTTATTTAAGGACGCGGCGACTACAAAGGTCATTAGCGTCACCAGATTTATTCTCTTTTGTAAGGATCTAATTTAATTTATATAAATGCAAAAATCCTTATTGCTTTTAAAAATATGAATAAATTATCAAACCCTTCAGGTTCGAGCAATATTTTCTCCAGGCTATCCTGAATTTTAAACCTGCTTCTATCGTTGTCATATAAGGGGCATTCCAGCAAAACATGGCTTACATTCATTTGTTTATTACAATCAATACAATACGGGGAAGTCTGTTTATTCAAAAGATGTTGGTGTGAGAAAAAACAGTGTCCTATTCTTAGTCTATTAAGAATAGTTTGTTGTTTTCTCGACATTGAAACTATATTTTCAACTTTCTGTATCGCTGGCATTATTTTTTTCAAGTGATTGCCTTCGATTTGATTCCATTCATCTTTCCAATTTTCTCTGAAGGTTCGTGTGATATATTTCTTTAGATCATGATAATACACCATCGTGAAGTCGGGAGTTCGTTTTGTAGCCCCCTTTTTTGCTAGCTGGTCTACAGTTTCGTTTCCTGGTATATTTTTGTGCGCTGGGATCCAGAAAAAAATTATTTCTTTGCCGTCTTGCTGCAGATCTTTAATGAGGATAAGGATTCTCTGTATCAGCGGATGTTGGCTATATATGTTTTCTATAGATTTAAGGGCACTTAAAGAATCTGAACAAATTACAAATTTGTCATAACATAAAGATTTAATCTTCGTGAGGATCAACATGAGTGCCATTAATTCTGCAGTAAAGATGCTGCTTACAGGAGGTAGTTTATAATATTTCTCTATTGAGCCTATTTTAAAAGCGCATCCTACTAAAGAATTAGATTTTGACCCATCAGTATAAGCTATTTGGTGGTTGGGAAACTTGGAAATGGTATTTAGAAACAGATTCTTGTATATAATTGTGTTTGTTTCTTTTTATATGACTTAACATATCCCATATTAAGAAAGGTCTAGCTAGGCTCCAAGGAGGTTCTGGACATGGAATAAAATTGACCAGATTCTCAAGATTATCTTGTTGAGAATCTATATAATTTTTCATCCTAACTGACAGTGGCCGTGTGCTTCTAGGCTTAGACAGAAATTTATTTGTAAGCCTATTAAGAAATATGGACTTAAAAGTGGGGTGGGAAGGTGTCGATTTAATTTTACATATATAGTTCATAGACAAAGTTTCCCTTCTCACTCTGAGTGGGGGTTCTTCTGCCAAAGCCGAAATACTTACTACTGGACTTGTCCGGAAGGCTCCCAAACAAATCCTTATACATGAATTGTGAATTGTATTAAGTTTTGCTAATATGTTTTCCCTTGCTGAAGCATATACGGGACTACCATAGTCTATTTTACTTCTTATAAGTGATCTATAGATCCTGAGTAAGGATGTCGTATCGGCTCCCCATGTATGATTAGCCAAGACTTTTAGTAAGTTGATTGATTTAATGCACGTTCGCTTTATATGTAAAATATGTTCATCCCATTTTAATCTTCTATCCAGATGAAGACCCAAAAATTTTATGGAGTCTTTGTATGGAAGTGGGCGTGAGTCGCATACAAGAACCGGGTTATCAAAACAACGTCTTAGCCTGCAAAAATGTATGGCCGCAGATTTTTCGATTGATATTTTGAATCCATTTTCTTTGGTCCATGAGACAATTTTATTTATAGCCACTTGCAATCTATTTTTTAGTATATTGATATTTTTAGATTTGCAATACAGGGTTAAATCATCTGCATAAATCGAATACTCGACTTTACATCCTAATTCTGATACCACATCGTTAAAGGCTATTGCAAATAGGTTGCAACTAAGAGGACTCCCTTGGATCAAACCATTTTCCTGGATTTTATTCTCCGAAAGTGTATTCTGAATTCGTACCTGAAAGGTGCGATCAGTTAAGACATTTTTTATAAAATGGGCCAAATGACCCTTAATACCCCATTTATTCAATTTTTTTGAAATTAAAAACCTCCAAGTTCTATCATAGGCCTTTTCTAGATCGAAAAAGACAGCGATAACATGTTCTTTGTTTAGGAATGCAGATTGTATATAATTTTCAATTCGAGCTAGATGATCAAGACACGATCTTCCGGGTCGAAAACCGAATTGAAAATTAGATAAAAGATTATTTGACTCAAGAAGCCAAGATAGTCTTTTGTTGACCATACGAATCTAAAATTTTATAGATCGAGCTTGTTAAAGAAATAGGTCGAAAGCTTTCTACTTTGTCGATATTTTTATTATGTTTTGGGATAGGGACCAGTACTGCTTTTTTCCAGGGTTGAGGGAAAAGATCATTCATCCAAATTTCGTTCAAAGTATTATATAATAATGATTTGGTATTTGTATTTAGATGTTTAATCATTTCTATATGAATACCGTCAAGACCAGGCGAGGTGCTTTTAGAGTTTTTTAGAGCATACTCAAATTCATAATATCTAAAAGGTCTGTTGTATGGTTCATCATTCCTAGAGTTGAATGAGAATGTTGTTTGCTCTTTTAAATATTTAATATTTAAAAATTCGACATCGTAATTGATATTCGACATGAAGCTCGATAAAATTTATCAGCGAAGATGTTCGCAATTTCAAAGGGATTATAAATAATATTACCATCGATGTGTAAAAATTTCATGTTCTGAGAGTAACGACCCTGAATTTTATTTATTTTATCCCACACGAACTTGCTGGGGGTAGAATGCGTGATGGTAGATATAAAACTTTCCCAACTCTTTCTTTTGCTTTCTTTAATGATAAATTTGGCTTTAGCCCTAATTTTCCTGTAATTTATGAGATTTTCGCTAATCGGATGGCTGTTAAATTTGCGAAGGGCTTTGTTCCTTAATTTGATAATATTTTTGATTTCATTGTTCCACCAAGGAACACCAGGTTTTTTATTTTTAGTGCCTGTCTTTTTAAATTCCTTATTTTACCAAAAATTTAAAAAAACTTTAAAATTTATTCATTTGATCGGTAAAATAGCTCATTTAAACTTGCTTAAGTAAGAATGGTTAGGCTTCTTGCTGTGAAATGATAAAAATTTGGGAGGAAATTTTATAAGTAACCATAGCAACTACGTTATTTTTTACTTTATCCAATGCGAAGCATGGGAGAAAGTATTGCAATCGGTCGCGCGGCAAGCGCGACTTCAAAGGGTCCTCAGGTAAAGACTACGGAACCCATGGACTCAATTAAGGTCACAAATTGAAGTATTCAATGAGATTGAATTTTAGCACGTGGCGGTTTTGCCAAAAGATACCTGGAATCTCGTCGAGAGGCCAAAAAGTGCCATTTTTTTGGAAGTGCGTGGGGATGGATGGATGGATGGATGATGGATGTGTGTTATCGTTTTTTTCGTCCACGATTTTTTCCACACCTTTGCACCGATTGAAATGAAATTGAAAACCTACCATCATTTTAACAAAATGAAGCGCTGATTAGTTTTTGGTACATATCGGCCCACAAACATTAGTATTATACAACATTATTTATTTCAGTACTTTTTTAGTTTTTTCTAAATATCTTTAAAATGACTTAACCAATTTTGATGAAATTTAATATCCTAATTAAGTACCTTGGGGCCGACAAAAAAGGTTAAATAAAGTTTTTAGTAAAATTATATTTTAAAGTACTTTACTCTAAAGTAAGATTTTTAAATTCTTTAAAATTTATTCATTTGATCTGTTTATGGTAATATAGGACTCATTTAACCTAACTAAGTAAGAGTGGATAGGCTTTTTCTCTGTGAAATGCTAAAAATTTGGGAGGAAAGTTTATAAGTAACCATAGCAACTGCGTTCTTTTCTTATCCGTTACCTTTATAGAGGAATCGACTTAAAACCAAAAATAGCGATTGATTCTCATCTAGTACTTGAGGAATAACCATTCTATATTGGAATTTTGACGTTTCGGTTTTTATTGGTAACCATTGCTGAAGACATAGAGGAATCGACTTAAAATCAAAAATAGCGATTGATTCTCATCTAGTACTTGAGGAATAACCATTCTATATTGGAATTTTGACGTTTCGGTTTTTATTGGTAACCATTGCTGAAGACATAGAGAAATCGACTTTAAATCAAAAATAGCGATTGATTCTCATCTAGTACTTGAGGAATAACCATTCTATATTGGAATTTTGACGTTTCGGTTTTTATTGGTAACCATTGCTGAAGACATAGAGGAATCGACTTAAAATCAAAAATAGCGATTGATTCTCATCTAGTACTTGAGGAATAACCATTCTATATTGGAATTTTGACGTTTCGGTTTTTATTGGTAACCATTGCTGAAGACATAGAGAAATCGACTTTAAATCAAAAATAGCGATTGATTCTCATCTAGTACTTGAGGAATAACCATTCTATATTGGAATTTTGACGTTTCGGTTTTTATTGGTAACCATTGCTGAAGACATAGAGGAATCGACTTAAAATCAAAAATAGCGATTGATTCTCATCTAGTACTTGAGGAATAACCATTCTATATTGGAATTTTGACGTTTCGGTTTTTATTGGTAACCATTGCTGAAGACATAGAGGAATCGACTTAAAATCAAAAATAGCGATTGATTCTCATCTAGTACTTGAGGAATAACCATTCTATATTGGATTTTTGACGTTTCGGTTTTTATTGGTAACCATTGCTGAAGACATAGAGGAATCGACTTAAAATCAAAAATAGCGATTGATTCTCATCTAGTACTTGAGGAATAACCATTCTATATTGGAATTTTGACGTTTCGGTTTTTATTGGTAACCATTGCTGAAGACATAGAGGAATCGACTTAAAATCAAAAATAGTGATTGATTCTCATCTAGTACTTGAGGAATAACCATTCTATATTGGAATTTTGACGTTTCGGTTTTTATTGGTAACCATTGCTGAAGACATAGAGGAATCGACTTAAAATCAAAAATAGCGATTGATTCTCATCTAGTACTTGAGGAATAATCATTCTATATTGGAATTTTGACGTTTCGGTTTTTATTGGTAACCATTGCTGAAGACATAGAGGAATCGACTTAAAACCAAAAATAGCGATTGATTCTCATCTAGTACTTGAGGAATAACCATTCTATATTGGATTTTTGACATTTCGGTTATTATTAGTAACCATTGCTGAAGACATGGAGGAATCGACTTAAAATCAAAAATAGCAATCGATTCTCATATAATACTCGAGGAATAACAATTTTACATTAGATTTTTGACGCTTCGATTATTATTGGTAACCATTGCTGAAGACATGGAGGAATCGGCTTAAAATCAAAAATAACGATCAATTCTTATCTAATACTAGAGGAATAACCTTATTGCATTCCATTTTTGATGTTTTGATTATTAATGGCAACCTCTACTGAAAACGTGGAAGAATCGACTTAAAATCAAAAAAGACTAAATTCTTTTATGGCAAACAACTCAAACTTGAGTTGTTTACCAAATAAGAATTTAGTCGTATTTTGATTTTAAGTTGATTCTTCCACGTCTGCAGAATGGTTACCATTAATATCAAAACATCAAAAATAATGTAATAGTTATTCTTCGAGTATTAGATGAGAATCGATGGCTATTTTATATTTTAAAGTCGATTCCTCCATGTCTTCAGCAATGGTTACTAATATATACCGAAACGTCAAAAATCCAATGTAGAATGGTTATTCCTCGACTATTAAATGAGAATCGATCATTATTTTGAATTAAAGTCAACATGAACTAGCAAATTGCAAGTAGAATATCTGATTAATAATAAAGGAATAAACATATTATTTTTATTATTGTTAAAGGATAAATAACCAATATATTGCAGTACACGCCAAGCCAGCAAAACATATTAATATTTCAAATGAATTTGGATAAAGTTTGCTTAACGATCCGTTGCAGTTTATTTATCCGTTACATTTGCTGAAGACATAGAGGAATCGAGTTAAAATCAAAAATAGCGATTTATTCTGATGTAATACTTGAGGAATAACCATTCTATATTTGATTTTTGACGTTTCGGTTTTTATTGGTAACCATTGCTGAAGACATAGAGGAATCAATTTAAAATCAAAAATAGCGATTGATTCTCATCTAGTACTTGAGGAATAACCATTCTATATTGGATTTTTGACATTTCGGTTTTTATTGGAACCATTGTTGAAGACATACAGGAATCGAGTTAAAATAAAAAATAGTGATTGATTCTGATGTAATACTTGAGGAATTTATTTGTTTGTTTATTGTTTTATTTTCTGACTCATGACTTTCATCAAGCGCTCCTCGTGGGGCCTATGATGAAAAAAACCCACTAACACAATAACAATTCTATATTGGATTTTTGACGTTTCGGTTTTTATTGGTAACCATTGCTGAAGACATGGAGGAATCGAGTTAAAATCAAAATAGTGATCGATTCTCATCTAATACTTGAGGAATAACAACTCTACATTAGGTTTTTGACGTTTCGATTATTATTGGTAACCATTGCTGAAGACAGGGAGAAATCTACTTAAAATCATAAATAACGATCGATTCTTATCTAAAACTAGCAGAATAACCTTATTGCATTCCATTTTTGATGTTTTGACTATTAGTGGCAGCCTCTAGTAATAACGTGGAAGAATCGACTTAAAATCAAAAAGACTCCTTCTTACTTAAGCGCTAGGTTAAATAAGCTATATTAAACCGATCAAATGAATAAATTTTATAGAATTTAAAAATAAGTATTATCTTACTCTAGAGTAAAGTACTTTAAAATATAATTTTATTAAAAACTTTATTTAACCTTTTTTGTGGTCGACAAGGAACTTAAATAGTACATTAAATTTCATCCAAATTGATTAAGTCATTTTCAAGATATTTAGAAAAAACTAAAAAAAGTATTGGAATAAAGTACTAATGTTTGTGGGCCGATATGTACCAAAAACTAATCAGCCCTTCATTTTGTTAAAGTAATGGTAGGTTTTCAATTTCATTTCAATTGGTTGAGCGGTGTGGAAAAAATCGTGGACGAAAAAAACGATAACATCCATCCATCCATCCCCACGCACTTCCTGAAAAATCTCACTTTAAGGCCTCTGGGCGAGACCCCATGTAATTTTTGGCAAAACCGTCACGTGCTAAAATTCAACCTAATTGTAACTTTAATTGAGACCATGCGTTCGTAGTCTTTACCTGAGGACCCTTTGAAATCGCGCTTGCCGCGAGAACGATTACAATACTTTACCCATGCTTCGCATTGGATAAAGTAAAAAAAATCCAAATAAAAAGAAGTTAAAAAATCTTTCAAAGCTTGAATTTTTTAAGTGTAAATTTTTTTTTGGAGATGTTAGATATATAATATATTTATATTTTTTAATATATAATTATATATATATATATATATTATTATATTTTTGTTTTTCGTTTTTTTATTGATCTTTTTGGATTTATGTATTTTTTTTTTGTTTTGACCATAGGATGATCAGTGAATGGCGTGCTATCTACCCCAGAGAAGGCTACTTCTAATTCATAGTAAGAATCTAACATTTTGTTTATCGACTTCTAATAAAATAAGATCATATGGCCATTCTCATAATTTTACCAAACACAGTGAAATATCAAATTCGTTCTTATTTGTCGCAGAATTTTTTTTCGTCATTTTTAATTCGAAATAAATTTAAAAAAAGTAAAACATAAATCTACTTAAAGAGATCTTTATAGGGATACCTCACATTTTATGATAAATTTTTTTTTTAATTTTTGTTCCCGCATAAAATTCAGCCCTGTCTAAAATAATCATTCAATTAAAACTTTAAATACGATTTTGGATTTTCGGAAAAATAAATGGCGAAAATCGCAATATCTTCGGAATATATATAATAAATTTAATAAATAATTATTACATGCATAAAATCAAGCGAATTCATTCAACTGAAATCTATTGGCAGAAATTTATCAGGGAAACAGAATCTATATTCTCCCTAAGAATAAAACATTTATTAATTAATAGAGATTGTGGAGTTGGTGCAAAATGAAATATCTTTAATAAAAATAAAAGTAAATTTTTTTGCAACGAAATTTTCTCTGGAGAGAGACGGACTGGTAGAAATTTTAATTGAAAGTAATGGAAGGCAGCCCAGAGGTAGTGAGGAAAGAAAAAATTAACACATATAAAATAAGGTGTAATTTATTGGAATCCTTCCTCCTTTCCTTTCAAACCGATATGGTTTATAGATCCTGAAGAAGGAGGGAAAAATCCTCCGAAACGTCGGTTTGAAAGGAAAGGAGGAAGGATTCCAATAAATTACACCTTATTTTATATGTGTTAATTTTTCTTTCCTCACTACTCTGGGCTGCCTTCCATTACTTTCAAATAAAAGTAAATAAATATATTTTTTACTTTTATCTTTAATAAAACATTTTCTTCCTAGTTAATTAGCAGCTCAGATTTTCGCCAACAAGATAATCGAGTATAAGAGCCTTGGACACGCAGCTCCTTTGTTTTTAATTAGGTACTCGGTGCATCCGGAGACAGGCTAACCCTCATTATGTTTAAAAATGTCTCAAATGTGGAGAAAAATTATATTCAATCAATGATATTTTTTCTATATATGTGTGTTTGTGTGATTGGATTCCGATACCCACGAAAACTCAAGAACGAAAAGTCATCGAAAATTTGTTCTGGGGTACAAAATATTTGTACAATTTACAATGCGGAGAACTAATGAGTTTTTGGGATTTCTGGATTTAGGGGAACTTTGCTTTCGAAAATGCAGAATGACTTTATTCACATTTCTACCCGTTGACCTCTAAAAAGCATGGACAAACTAACAGGTGTTTTTCAATTTATTAAATTAATCAATTTATTTCTTTTAAAACTCACATTATTAGATTACTACCATTATTATTATATATTAAAATTAAATATTCAATATATAGTATATTAGTGACAAGTTAATGATATTGTAATAAAAAGTAAATTATCTAGAAAAAAAACTAGATTTCTACGATAGCTCACATCTTTGCCTTCCAAGTCTTGAAAAAGTTTTCACTTTTTCCTTAAATTTATTTATTAAAAATTCGACTAACCGGTCAAAATCGCCAGAAAGAAAAGCCGTTTCATAATGTCAATGGGCTAAGTCGACGATGCGATCTGAACCGATGCTAGAGATGAACTATTCGAAGAAATAATGACGAGGAAAGAATCGTCATCGGCAATTTATACTAACCAATCAACTTTACACAGTGGTATGGGTGAATAAGCACCTCCCCAGACACCTTGAAATTATTATTTTTTTTTAAACATTTCTAGTCTCGTCTTAAAATATATTCTTGTGTTCTTCAAAAGGAAAACTAGTTATTGAAGAAAATATTCAATATTTTGATCTTGGAATGGGGAGAGGGGGTCAAAAAATGAAAATCTAGGCTCTTGTACCAAACTCAACCAAATTTTGTATATATAACATTGATGAACAAATTAAAAAAAAAAATTGCCCCTTTGAATGAAATTAGGAGATTATTTATAATTCGACCCCGTTGAATCCAAATCTGTAAGTAGAAATGCTGTATCACCTATCGTTTTCCTCAGTTTTCATTTTTCGTTTTTGATAAAAATTTAATTCCCTTTGTAATAATACTTCGAAATTTTAGATTATTTTTGTTTGTTTGCTCATGAAATAGGATTTAAATATTTAAGTGAATAACTATGAAACATAAAAAGTTTTTAAAATATATATAGGACCGATTTTGACTGTTCAATGAAGAAATTTTATGCAAAATAAAGGAAAAAACACATTTTTACTAGCATTTTCAAAATTTATTTCTTGAACTCTGCGTCTTCCAATTGCCAGCAGAAATCTCTCCTTTGAGGTTCCAAAAATAGTCTGTAAACATGTTCTGAACTGATTTTCCTGCATAACGTTTCTCCAGGACAGAAATACCCTGTTGAAATCTCTTGCCGCATTCTTCACTAACCCCGTCCAAGTTAAGGGCGAAAAAAGTCCAAATGCGAATATAAAATGTGAATTTCCAACGTCATATTGCACCCCATGAACTGATAACATTTCAACAAGTTCTTTACAAGTTCCTTGAAGTTTTCTACTAATAAATTTCCAAAAAAATTACAGCAAACTGGTTTGACACTCTTACGGATTTGCGGACCAATAAAAATCTGCCTTCTTTTAACTTACTATCACTGAGTTTAGAAAATGTTTTTCTCAAGTACCCAAAACCCTCAGAGTGTTTATCTAAAGCCTTAACAAAATTTTTCATCAGTCCTAACTTTCTATGCAACGGTGGTAACAAAATCCTGTCTTTCTCAAGTAGAGGGTGATTCCTAACACTCTTCTGTCCAGGAATTAAGTTTTTAGGGAAGGGGTACTGATGGATATAGATTCCCATTATGCAACAATAGTACTTTTAAACTATTCTTAGATGAATCTAAAAATAGTCCCCACTTGTTTGTGGTGTGACTCCTTCCAAGTTTAGTGAATGGTATAGCCCTATAGCCTAGTAATAGCTACCGTTAATACTTTACTTTTATTTATTTAGTAGCTATATTAATATAGCTATTTAATATTAGTTTTAATTGCAGTTAAAACACATGAAGCTATTAAACAAATGAGAAATGTAAAGTTGATAGAGAGACAAAGTTGCTTACGTTAGTTCAACATGCACCAATATTGTAGATATATTAGATAAATTTGAATATGGTTGTGGATTCTACACATTTATTATAGAAATTATTAATATAAAACCCGCCATTTCATATTATTAATACTTTATGAATTACTATATAAGAATTCCAAGAGGGTTGGATAGATTTTCAAATAAAAAAAGAAAGTCTAATTTAAGCCGGGTGCGGAGACCTGAAACCATACAACCATAAATCTATAAAATGTGAAGATAAGAGTAAATAAATATAAATTTAATATTGATTTACTATGAGTTAAGGATTCTAGGTCACTTATTTCAGATTAAAATTAAAAAATTAAAAGATATAATTTTTTTTCTTTTTCAATATATATATTTCGGACTATCAACCCATCTTCAGGAAGTACAGACCTATCCAATAACAAATATACTCCGGAAGCATGGAATCACTCCAGCCCTTTATAATATAAATAATTTATCCTCTCAATTAATAAATAATAAACTTGACAAAATTGATAAAATAAATAGATCTGGTGTATACAAATTAAATTGCAACGATTGCGATGCAATTTATATTGGACAAACTGGACTATCTTTCAAAAAACGGCATAAAGAACATGTAGCTTCCCATAGACAATTAATAAGAAACCAACCCATAAATCCAGATTCCACTTCCGCATTTGCTAATCATCTATATTCTTTAGATCACTCACCTTCACCTACTAATCCCACCCCTATTCATTTCGAAAGAAAAGGATTAAGATTGAATCTTCTTGAATCCACGGAAATAAAATATGCCTTGTCAAACGATGAAAATATTATCAATAATCAACTTGTTGTAAAACAAAATATAATAATTGACCTATTAATAACTAAGCCAAAAATTTATTCCCAGCGTAGAGACACAAGTCAATGAACTTTCTAACTTTTCTTTATCTAAACACACCAGTGTCAACAAACCCAACCTGATATTTTCACTTAACAATAGCCTAAGAGAAAGTGTCCTTTTAAAATAATTTAAACATTCTTTCCCTCTGTTCAATAAACATATGTATAAGCTGTTATTCAATAAGTTGAATTAGTTACTTTCGGTACTTCGTGAAGATGGGTTGATAGCCCGAAATATATATATTGAAAAAGAAAAAAAATTTATATCTTTTAATTTTTTAATTTTAATGTGAAATAAGTGACCTAGAATCCTTAACTCATAGTAAATCAATATTAAATATAATATTTATTTACTCTTATCTTTATTAAAGATGTTTCACCTTGCACCAACACCACAATCGCTACTAATTAACTATAAAATGTGGGTGTATCGCAAAAAATTTATGTGATTGAGAAAAACGGATGCGATATTCGTCAAAAACACATCTGAATAGATAATGATGACTTAGTTATATTTAAAGGAAAATTTCATTGTTTGTCAATTTGTAATCAGTGGGACACCAGAAGACTAAAAAAGTAAAAACTAACGACCCAAAGTCGGGGGCGTCTAAAAATTAAAAAAATGGCCCCTGTACCAAACTCAACCAAATTTTGTATATATAATCCGTGGGCCCTCAGAAGACTAAAAATGCGAAAACTAACCAAACAAAATGAGGGGGGGGGGTTGTAGGGCAAAAAAATGGAAATATAGGTTTATGAACCAGATTAAAGCAAATTTTGTATACATAATCAGTGGGACCCAGAAAACTAAAATTGCAAAATCTTACCGCCCAAAATGGGAGTGGGGGATGAAATTCTAGGCTCTTGTACCAAACTCAACCAAATGTTGTATACATATTCAGTGGGCTCCCAGAAGTCTAAAAATGAAAAAAAACTAACGCTTCCTCCTCCCCCCCCCCCTACATGATTATAAATATTTTTTTTTACTTAGGGAAAGTGGTGTAGGTTTTAGGTGATACATGATATTAATTAGTAAAGTAAAGGGTGTGTAGTTTCACAGGGAATGAAATAAAACTCAAAGAGGTTTATACAAACTCAATATATTTCGGATTATTAGTCCATCATCAGGAGTTTACAAGTTAAAACACTTTAACTTGTAAACTCCTGATGATGGACTAATAATCCGAAATATATTGAGTTTGTATAAACCTCTTTGAGTTTTATTTCATTCACTGTGAAACTACACACCCTTTACTTTATTAATAAATAATTTTATTGAATATTAAATATAAATGAGGAGCCAGGTTGTATGGTAAAGTAAAGTGGATGGCCACATCAGAACGTGTCAGATTATTTTCTAATTTTATTTCTATCTATCTTATTTTCTAATCTTCGTATTTAAAGGCTGAAATATCTTATGTGGGCTGTAAAATGTTTAATAAATTAATTTAAATAAGAATTGGTTTTTGGTTATAATTATTTGAATGAAATTGAACGCAATTTGATTTAGTTATTAATGTGTGATATAATTTAATGATAAATGTGTAGACGAGTTTTCAATTTGATACAACGGGCGCAAGACAGAAATCAGGCAGCCCAGTGTGGTTAATCTAATCCCCTTTTTTGTGTTTCCAATCGAGATTCCGTTTAATGGGTGACAGGGTCAGTTCTTGGTTCAGGTGCTATTATTAAGAGAAAACCGTTTCGATAGCAACAACCGTTAAATACACGGCTAAATCAATCAATAATTTTAACTTCTAAAGAAATCAACTTTTTTACTTTATCCAATGCAAAGCATGGGTAAAGTATTGTAATCGCTCTCGGGGCAAGCGTGGCTTCAAAGGGTCCTCAGGTAAAGACTACGGAACCCATGGACTCAATTAAAGTCACAAATTGTAGTATTCAATTAGGTTGAATTTTAGCACGTGACGGTTTTGCCAAAAATTACATGGGGTCTCGTCAAGAGGCCAAAAAGTGCGATTTTTTCATTTAGTGCGTGCGGATGGATGTATGTATGTATGGATGGATGTATGTATGTATGTATGTTATCGTTTTTTTGGCCCACGATTTTATCCACACCGCTGCACCGATTGAAATGAAATTGAAAACCTGGCATTCTTTTAACAAAATGAAGCGCTGATTAGTTTTTGGTACATATCGGCCCACAAACATTAGTACTTTATTACAGTACTTTTTAGTTTTTTCGAAATATCTTGAAAATGACTTAACCAATTTTGATGAAATTTAATATCCTAATTAAGTACCTTGGGGACCACAAAAAAGGTTAAATAAAGTTTTTAGTAAAATTATATTTTAAAGTACTTTACTCTAGAGTAAGAGAGTACTTTTTTAAAATTTTTAAATTCTTTAAAATTTATTCATTTGAAAGTTTTAATATAGCTCATTTAGCCTTGCTTAAGTAAGAATGGATAGGCTTCTCTCTGTAAAATGCTAAAAATTTGGGAGAAATTTTTATAAGTAACCATAGCAACTGCGTTGTTTTCTTATCCGTTACCTTTGCTTAAGACATAGAGAATTCGACTTTAAACCAAAAATAGGGATTGATTCTCATCTCGTACTTGAGGAATAATCATTCTATATTGGATTTTTGACGTTTCGGTTTTTATTAGTAACCATTGCTGAAGACATAGAGAAATCGACTTTAAACCAAAAATAGCGATTGATTCTCATTGGTAGTACTTGAGGAATAACCATTCTATATTGGATTTTTGACGTTTCGGTTTTTATTGGTAACCATTGCTGAAGACATAGAGGAATCGACTTTAAACCAAAAATAGCGATTGATTCTCATCTAGTACTTGAGGAATAACCATTCTATATTGGATTTTTGACTTTTCGGTTTTTATTGGTAACCATTTCTGAAGACATAGAGGAATCGACTTTAAACCAAAAATAGCGATTGATTCTCATCTAGTACTTGAGGAATAACCATTCTATATTGAATTTTTGACATTTCGGTTTTTATTGATAACCATTGCTGAAGACATAGAGGAATCGACTTTAAACCAAAAATAGCGATTGATTCTCATCTAGTACTTGAGGAATAACCATTCTATATTGGATTTTTGACGTTTCGGTTTTTATTGGTAACCATTGCTGAAGACATAGAGGAATCGAGTTAAAATCAAAAGTAGCGATTGATTCTCATCTGATACTTGAGGAATACCCATCTATATTGAATTTTTGACGTTTCGGTTTTTATTGGTTTCTTCAGCAATGGTTACAATAATAACTGAAATGTCAAAAATCCAATGGAGAATGGTTATTCCTCGAATATTAAATGAGAATTATTTTTGAATTAATGTCAATATGAACCACAAATTGCAAGTGATATCTGATTAATAATAAAGGAACAAACATATTAATATTTCAAATGAATTTGGATAAAGTTTAGCAACGATCCGTTGCAGTTTATTATAAGTTAAGACGCAGGTTTTAAAAGAGGTTTTTTTAATACAATCGAATGCAAGAAGGGGTGCACCAGTAGAGATGCAGCTCCTATGGATCTCGAAAGATCCTTGCATTACCGAAGAGAAGGGAAAGTTGATTAACTGAGAGGGTGTAGACGTAGGTGTCTATGCACTCCGGTTTTGAAGGTTTGAAGATTATAGATGCTGGGAAAGATGGAGGCTGGGAGAGAGTTCCAGTTCCTTGAAGTCATGGGGATATATGTATTGGCGAATGAAGTGGTCCGACACTTTTCTAATTTGACCGCAAAAGAGTGTTGGAGTCGGCAAAACGCGTGCTAAGTGCGGTTTAATACCTTGCCCACTTAATCACTCTCGACCTAGACAAACTGAATAAATGGGGCTCTCAAAATTTAGGTAACTTTAATGCAAACAAGGCTCAATGTTGTCTAATTTCTAGACGCGAAAACAAAAATTTCCCTGATATCAACTTCGATTCGAATACCCTAAAAATGTGTGACAGCCTATCCATGTTGGGCGTCTCTGTCGCATCTAACCTGTCTTGGAATGAACACATCTCCTCTGTGCCAAAATCTGCAGCAAGGAAGATTGGCTACTTATTCAGGTCCATGCGATTTTACACAGCCCTACATCTTCTCATCATCTACAAGACCCAAATCCGCCCCTGTCTCGAATACGCTCGCATCTATGGAGAAGAGCCTCTAAATATTCTCTTGCTACCCTGGATGCAATTCAGAAACGAGCAGTCAGGCTAATTAACGATTCTACCCTCACCGACTCCCTCGACTCGCTAGCTCATCGAAGAAATGTCTATGCCCTTTCCCTTTTCTATAGATACTATCACGGCAGGTGCTCTGATGAGATAAAATCAATAATTCCTCCCAAAGCATGCTTTGCGCGTAGCACGCGTTTTGCCGACTGCCAACACTCTTTCGCGGTCAAATTAGAAAAGTGCCGGACTACTTCATTCGCCAATACGTATATTCCCATGACTTTAAGAAACTGGAACTCTCTCCCAGCCTCCATTTTTCCAGCACTTATAATCTTCAAACCTTCAAAACCCGAGTGCATAAACACCTACGTCTTCACCCTCTCACTTAATCAACTTTCCTTCTCTTCGGTAATGCAAGGGTCTTTCGAGATCCATTGCATTCGATTGCATTAAAAAAAAAAAAAAAAAAAGATATATTTACTTCTTCTTTAATTGTGATAATAATTTGCGTTTCTTTCCGCTTAGGCCGTCCATAAATTACGTCAGGATTTGTAGACCTCCCTCCCACTGTCTGACATTCTGTCACATTTTCATTGAGGCCCCCTTTATTGTGACGTCACACTATCGTTTTATAACCTATAATTTAATAATTGTATAATTCTTTTAATAAATTAAACTCAATTAAAGAGATTTATAATATATTTTAATTATTTTGATTACTTATATCCATCGATTAAATTAATAAGTTGATGTAAGGAAATAAGGACAATAGCTTATGAAAATAATTTTTATTTTTTGCCAACGTTTCGTCAACTTGGTTGACTTCCTCAGGGCTCAAACAAATTAAATTCATTGCATATTTGTCATTTTATCAATATTCATTCTTAGCAAACACTTAAGGCCAGTCATCAGACAGATTGAAAGTATTTTCCTATTTAAATCAGTTTGAACCCTGAGGAAGTCAACAAAGTTGACGAAACGTTGGCAAAAAACAAAAATTATTTAAATAAGCTATTGTCCTTATTTCCATACAACAACTTATTAATATATTAAAAGTTTAAGTTTATTTTAATTCATATCATTTAACAAATTATTCACTATTACTATTACTATTATTCTACAGGAAATGAATCCTTAATTATAAGAAAAAGGGTTTATTTATTTGAAAAAAAAATTAAGTGTTTTTGCTAAAAATAAATCAATTTTTTGGCATTTATACGAAAAATATTGAATGATCAGATATAAATAAATAACTGTAGGAATTAAAATCCTTAAAGTGTAGTCTGAATTTAAACTTGATTTATAGAGTTGGTGCGCCTGTTTTTAGGCAACGAGTTGGGCGCAGAAGAATGAAAGCTGCGTAAGAGCTAGGCGAGTCCAGTCGCTTACAATTTTTTTATCTATTTAGAACTATTTTATTTTACCAACATTTTCAGGTTGAAATAATAATAATCTGAAATCTAAAAAAATATATTAGAATATTTTTAAAAAATTTGAATTTGAATTTCGTGACATCACAATTTTTAAGATCCCCTCTTTAACATTTTGTCACAAATCTGAGATGCCCCATACCCCCTTACTGTGTGACGTAATTTATGGACGGTCTCTTAATTTTTCTAATATTTGTTTTTAATGAAACTGATGAGAGAAGGAGTTACACCAAAAAGGTGCATCCCCTAAAGGCCTGGGTTGGCCCCTCCATCGTGAAAAGAGGAAGAAGAAGGGTTTTTATAAGGTGGGTAGGGGTCGAAGGTATCTGTGGATACGGGTCTTAAACAGCTGAAGGTTATAAGCCACGGGGAAGACGGTGGGTGGAAGCGAGTTCCAGTCTCTGGAGGTCATATGAATAAAAGAGTTAGCGAAAGCGCTTGTTCGATTTTTATCCAACTTGACAGCGAAGGGGTGATGAGCTTTCGAAAACCGCGTGTCTCTCTGTTTTCGAGGGCTTTAGGGAGGATAATTGATTTCAGCTCGACTGAACAGACACCATGATAGTATCTGTAGTACAGGGAAAGGGCAGAAACGTTTCTTCGATGAGCCAGGGAGTCGATTGAGTTAGTTAGGGCCGGGTCTCCTATTAGTTTAATTGCTCGCTTCTGAATTGCATCCAGTGTGGCAAGAGAATGCTTGGAGGCCCCTCTCCACAGATGAGAGCCATATTCGAGACAGGGGCGAATTTGAGCCTTATACAGTGTAAGAAGTTGACTGGGAGTATAATAGCGTCTAGACCTAAATAGGAGACCAAGCTTGCGCGCTGCAGCTTTAGCAGTGGTTGAGATATGGTCATTCCAAGAAAGGTCAGACCCTAGTGTGACGCCTAGCATTGAAATTTTATCCCTGAATTCCAGTGAGTTTGAATCGAATGATATGTTTGGGAGGTTTCTGTCGACGCGCCTAGAAATAAGGCAACACTGAGTTTTCACTGCATTGAAGTTAACTAAGTTTTGGGATCCCCAGTTTTTAAGTTTGCATAAGTCTAAATTAATTGAGGAGGCAATGTCTGCACGGTTTTTATGCGATGCAGGGGCGTTATGTAGGGTGCTGTCATCTGCGTAACAATGTACCGGATTGGAGGGCAAGTTTAGAAGGTCGTTGATATAGATAAGAAAAAGCGTAGGGGAGATAACCGATCCCTGAGGAACTCCAGCGTTGGTGTGGAAGGGGGAAGATGATATTCCATCGATGACAACCTTAATACTACGGTCTGAAAGAAAACTTTCGAATAACTTACAGAGTTTCGGTGCAAGGCCGACGGAGATCAATTTGGGAAAGAGATTTTTGTGACAGACCATATCGAGGGCCTTAGAAATGTCTAAAGCTACCGCGAGGGTCTCATTCCCGGCCTCCAGTGTTTTGTTCCAGATATGCTAGGATGTCACCGGTCGACCGGGATTGCCTGAAGCCGTATTGGCTATCTATGTATTTCGATATTTTAAGTTGCATATCTTGACTGGTTTTCCAGATTTAGTGACGCTCTATTTATGTTTTTGTTAAATTTCATTTTAGAAAAAAACTTCACAAATGTACTATATAGAACCAAATACACTAATAAAGTTTTTGAACAATACCCGATATTGGGAGATTTTTCTGCTGTTATGTACTTACTATAATATTCTATTTTTGGAATCGTGGAATATATATTTTACAAGCTTTTATTTAATTTGACTTTGGTTAGATACTTGAGCGGAATTTTGCAACTGAATTTTAATCCAGTTCCAACCAACAGATTGAGCTGAAATTTTGCACACACTTTTGGTTTTGGTGACAGTTATGTAATTTTTTTATAATTTACATTTACTTTTAACCATCTTACATTTTGCGCCTAGTGCATAGACAACATATTGTATTCTCAAGCACAGAAGAGAAATACTCTATATAGGCGGAATCCATCTTTTGCTTCTAATTGCCTTTGGTGGACAAATTTATATTGATCGTAATAAAATAATCTTACTAAGGGTGAAATAAAAATAAATAAATAAAAAAGTTAATCATGGAGACTGCCGACAAAAGTGAAAACTTAAAAATATGAAATAACAGTGGTCTTCTTTGAATTTTCAAATTAATTACAGTATCAAAAATTTAAATTTCATAATTTGTAAATTAAATTAAATTAATTATTAACATTAGTTGTTTTTACATCTATCGCTATTTGAAAATAATGTTTAAAATTAAGTTTATTGAAATTTATGTAAATACAAACAGTATGTATATAACGGGTGTTTTTTATTGAGGTATAGAACTTTAAGTTGGCATCCACTTTTTTAACTGGCGGCCATTTTGTCAGCTGTCAAAGTGATTAATATTTAGTTTGGTTTGCCATTTTCATCATGAACAGGTTGACAAAAGAACAACGCTTGCAAATCGTGCAAATTTATTTCGAAAATAATGGTTCAGTTCGCGAAGTTACTGCAAGTTCCGTCCATTTTATGGTCGACATAATCGTCCATCAGAGCAATTAATTCGGTTAACCATGGATCGTTTTCGCACTACGTTTACTCTATGTGATAATACGCATCCGCAGGAGACGCCGAACAGTGCGCACCGAAGCAGCACAATTGCCGCTAGTAGAGCAAAGTGTTGAAGAGGACCAGAATGAATCGATTCGCCACCGTGCACAGCAATTGGAGCTTTGTCCATCAACTTTATGGAAGATTTTGCGCAAAGATCTTGGCTTGCGACCTTACAAGATCCAGCTGTGTGCAAGAATTAAAGCCGCGAGACCAGTGCAATGCGTCGTGATTTTGGTGTATGGGCCGAAAATGAGATTGATCTCGATGCTGATTTTCATCACAAAATTTTGTTCAGTGATGAGGCTCATTTTTGGTTGAATGGCTACGTCAACAAAGCAAAATTGCCGTATTTGGAGTGAAGAGAATCCACATGAGACCCTTGAGACGCCATTACATCCACAAAAACTGACTGTTTGGTGTGCTCTATGGGCTGGTGGAGTCATTGGGCCATACTTCTTCCGAAATAATGCTGGAGAGTCAGTTACCGTTAATGGAGACCGGTATAGAGCCCATGATAAATCCAACTATTATTTGTTCCCGAATTGGATGGCATGAATGTGGATGAGTTGTGGTTCCAACAAGACGGCGCTACATGCCACACAGCGCACGTCACAATCGATTTATTGAAGGAAACATTCGATGAGCGCATAATTTCGCGGAATGGACCCGTCAATTGGCCACCAAGATCGTGTGATTTGACACCATTGGATTATTTTCTTTGGGGATATGTGAAGTCGCTCGTCTACGCCAACAAACCAGAAACGTTAGGGGACTGGAAGCTAACATTCGTAGTGCGTTATTGCCAACATACGGCCCCATATGCTCGAAAAAGTGGTTGAAAATTGGACCTGTAGAATTGGATTTATTCAGATGCCAGCCGCGGCGGCCAGCATGCCCGAAACTCATATTTAAACATTAATGGCATAAAATTATCCTTCCAATAAAGCTAAAATTGATGGACATTAAAACGATTTTCTTGTGTTTTATTTCAATTCGAAGTTTCTATACCTCTAAAAAAACACCCAATATTATATAAGTGCATATTAATTATTATTTTCCAATCAAGTTGTATTTATATTTTGTAGTGGGCTTGCGCAGCATAAAATGTATATAATTGTTGCCGATATATATGAAAAACAGACTAATGTTAATATATTTAATTGTGGTTTGTGTGAAATTTGAGGTGTTTCGGAAAATTTCAAATTTCACTACAAACCACAATTATATACCTAAAACGGAAGCAACGGCAAGGAACAGTGTGGACCTTCTACGAGTCTCCAATTACTATTTTAATATATTTAATTTACAAATTATGAAATTTTAATTTTTGATACTACAATTAATTTGAAAATTCAAAAAAAACACTGTTATATCATAGTTTTAAGTTTTCACTTCTGTCGGCACTCCCCATGACTGCTTTTTTTAATTTTTACTCACCTGGCTGGCTGACGTCTCTATTATTGATTATTATTAGGTAAATAATATATTTTTGTTCTTTAAATCTATTTTTGGAGGTATTTCATATTTTGCAAAAATCAAAGCTAGCTGTATTGTTTGGTGTTTTTATCTAGCAAAAATTGTATATATATTTATTTATTTATGGTATATATTTGTATCTTTGTTCTATTTTGAAAACGGCTCTGCAGATTTTGATGAAACCAATTCTATTAACAAGTTTTGAGGATGAGAAAACGATCTGGCTAGGTCTGAACCTCGACAAATTTAATCTTAATTGATCTTTTCTTAATTAAAGTATTTATTTATAGATGAAAATCTCAATAAAAAAGTTTATTTACATTTTTTTCGATTATCTTTTATTTATTGTTTTTTTTAATTTTAAAACCCACTAATAGGTTATAAAAAAAAATTCTATAATTAGTTTTTCCTCTTATTAAAAACAAGGACTAAAGATGATCAAGGACACTCGATGGTGGAGAAGCAATCTCCGGAGTCGAAGCTAAAATACAATGTATACATTAATTAATGTAAAATAATTGGTTTAATAATTTTAGGAATGGGAAAAGGGAAATTAATTGGATGGATTAATTTCCGCAATATGGTATTGGAATAATTATCGGAAAAGAGTTTTTTTTTTCTTTAATTATTTTTTTCCTCTTACTAAAAACAAGGACTAAAGATGATCAAGGACACTCGATGGTGGAGAAATAATCTCCGGAGTCGAAGCTAAAATACAATGTATACATTAATTCATGTAAAATAATTGGTTTAATAAATTTTAGGAATTTTTTTCTTTTTAATTAACAGGTGTCTAAATCATAAAATTACTGGTGGATTCATAACAAAACAGATGTGTTTACAAATAAAGTGGTTGAAAGGCTTTTATTATATAACTTGGAAACAAATCTTATTTAATTTTAGATCCTAAACGATTATTTTTTTATTATTATTTTCCTATTTATTTTTTTATAATGTTTATCAATATGAACGAATGTAGGCGAATTGGTGTACGAGTAAACAAATATACACATTGACCACTAGAAAGCTAGAAATGCAAAAACAGGGTGCGGGGTGGGGTGGATGTGGGAGTGCAGTGGTGGGGGCGAGGTGCGTGGTTTCGGGGGGAGTTCAAGGGGCGTGTACTATATATATTTGTATTTTTTTTTTATTTTGGTTACCGTGCATTGCTCGGTGGCTCCAGGTACTACTAAATAAAAATGAAACAATAAATTGTTGATAATTAATTGATTATTTTTTAGAGAAAAAAATACCGTCTGAAATTATTCTATAAATATTTAATAAGAATAAATATTGGTTTTATAATTTTTATTTTTGGATTTTAAGAGGAAGAAGTTGGCTCTTTAAAATAAGATAGAGTTTAGTGGGAAAATCGTTGCTGACTGCTGAGGGCAAAGTGCAGAGAGGGAGTGGGAAGATGGTGAGGGCGGCACTGAATAAATTATTTGGTTTTCATTAAAAAATTTATAATAAATGAATTAACAACCAGATCATCATTTTTTTTTATTATTATTAAAAAATAAAATAAAATTTCAGGGGTTCCCCCACCCCCAGTTTCATTTAAAGTACCCCCCTCCCCCCGTTACAAGTAAAGTACCCCCTTCATTTTACTCACTTCTAAAGAATTAGATGATCTTTTTATTACCTTTTGTTGAAGTTATAACAGTTGACCGTTTTTATTTTTTTCATAAAATGCAACGATTTTCACCCCCCCCCCCCCTGTAAATTGTATATCATCTTCTTTTTAAAACACTTACAATGTCTTTTCAGATTTGTTCAGTTTTAATTATTTTTTAGTCTTTCAAGGTGGTGAATATAACATTACTTTTGAATTCTCTCTCGATAAAATCAAGCTCATTTCTGATGTTTGTAAAGATAGTATATTGGTCTCTCTCACAAGAATTATTAATTAAATTGACTCCGGAGCTCACAATTCCCATAAGATACCAATTCGGTGGTCCTTCCTTTGCCTGGAAGACAAGGCCACCTCCATCATCACCTGGGCAAACACTGGAACCTGAAATACAAATGATGAGTCATTCAGTATGTTATCAATTATATTATTAAAAAAAAAACACAATTCTATGGTCACAAAATCTAAGATTATAGTAGAAAATATATTTATATTGCATGTCAAAAGGCTTTAGCTCCCCGGGACTTGAATACATGTAGTTGAATGGTCCGTCAATAGAATCTTTTTTCAGCTTAAGCTAAATTTTTGATTTTACATTCAAATTGAATGGACTACAAATTTTGAGCCTTAATTATATGTTGAATGTTGGAGAGAGTTTTGTCTCGAAGGTTAGACTAACTACCCGGCAAGGAGGTTAGTGTCTGGGTTCAACTCCCGGGCGGATGAAGCCCTCTGACATGCAATATAAATATATTTTCTACTATAATCTTAGATATTGTGACCATAGTATTGTGTTTTTAATTTACCATACAGGGTTTGGTCATGTTTTGTAATAGTGCATGAAAAAATGTGTTTTTTGCTTCGTTTTTTCGAAATATCTAAAAAACAGGTGAAAGTATTTTGATTAAACAAATTGGGCGAAAACAGCGTTTTGGTCTACAAAAATGCCCTAATAAGAGAATATAGAAAAAATTATATTCATCGAGATATTAACTGTTTTGTTAAAATGTCTGTTGGTACGTACGCACGTTATCAAATTTTTGTGAACGCTCTTGCACAAAAACTAGTCTGAATACCAAAACGAAATTTCACATGTAGCTTTGGTGAATTGAGATTAAGAGCTGATTAGATTTTAGTTCAAACTAATAAATAGGAACCAAATTTTTACTATGCGCAGCGGGAATTTAAACTCTAGTCCCCGTTGAAGAAATAGGCGACTCTACATTCATGATTGACACGACCCTCACGATAATTACGTTTTCAAATAAAAATTAATTAATTACCTCCAATAGAGCCTGCGCAGAATTTTCTTAGTGTGTTGAACTTTTTATAATAATCAGGGGCGTGATTCCTGCATTCCCTAATATTATGATACTCGAGATCTCGTGTATTGTAGGGTCGGGCTAGACTCATTATTCGAGTTAAGACCCCATCCTGCCACTTGACCTCTTTGACCAGGACTCAGCAATAAATCAAACTGTTTTTTTTGAAAGTCAATACACGCTGGCATAAGGGTGGCTGAGAATTGAACTTCCTGTTTCAGAACAATAAACGAAATGTCATTTTCAAATAAATCATCTGAGAAAAACTCATGGTTTATGATCTTTCGAATCTAAAAACATAAGAATATTAATAATATGTAGAAATATTTAAAAGAGTATTTGAATTTGAAAATTAAAAAGTAACCTGATATTCTCTTTGTGTCTGATCCTCGATACCATAGCTTCGGTGGATCTTGCCAAAGATAATCCGATACAACTCGGGCTTATGAGGTTCATCAAAACAATGTGCCGCTAAAATAAAATAGAATAGAATGAACTCATATATTTTTTTAAACAACTCACATAATGGAACCTTGTTTGGCAGACGATTTTTTTTTTGTTTTCGTTTTTCATAGATTCGGTGGATCTTGCCAAAGATAATTCATATACCTACAACTCGGGTTTATCAGGTCTATAATTATTTCATAATTTAATTGGTACATTATATCAAGATATTTCTTGCTCACATAAAATACCCCTTCTCTTGACCAATTTCTCATTCTTTTCGGTAATACAAGGGTCTTTCGAGATCCATAGGGACTGCATCTTCTCGATGCTTCCCTTCTTGCATTCGATCTCTCATTAAAAGTGTATGCAATAATTTGTAAAGTGGAAATCTTCATTAATTTATTTATTGTATCTAAATGACAGCGCGTTCCCTAGTAATTTTTTTGCATTAGTTAAAAGCGATATTTTAATAAAATAAAAAATAAATAATTAAGAGGATGAAAATAAAAAGTTCTAATAAATTTAGTTAATCAAAATTTATGGTTTTCAATATCTTTAGACAGCCTCTGCATCAATTCAGCATCAAGTTCTACTACTTCATCTTCAATATATCAAATTGATTTATTCAAATTAATTAACAATTTATTGATACCAGTTTTCTAATTATATAAATTTCTTAATTTTAATATATATTAATGTTATTGTAGATCGTGTCTGAGATGATATTGTAGTGGGTTGAAGGAGTTAATCAGCCAAAGACCCCCGGGGTAGGGACAAAATTAAATAAAATAAATAGTATCGTAAATGGCTTATGGCTAGAAAGGCCGAAAAGTCAAAAAAAAAAATCAGCCAAAGTGGGATGCACCATGAACAATAAAAACGTTTTAATCTTGGAGTTTTATTGTACCCGATGGATCCCATTTTGGCTGATTAACTCCTTCAACCCACTAGAATATATTAATATTTGTAATGAACTATTCATCATCATTGAGTATACAGTCCTAAGACTGGTTTGATGCAACAATCCGTCTCCACTCGACTCTGTCCCCGCCAGCTGTTTAACCTCTCTAAATGTCTGGCATCCCATATCCCCAATTATTTGGTTGAAATATTCTAATCTGGGTCTTCCCCTTCCCTTTTCTTTCCCACCTCCCCCTCCAAGATATCCCTAAGCAGTCCCCCATGTCTCAGTGTGTGCCCCATCATCTGACCTCTTCTCTTCTTCAGACTCTTCCACAAGGTTCTTCTTTCTCCGATTCTTCCAAGAACTTCTTCATTTGTAATTTTATCCATCCATTTGATATTCATCATTCTTCTGTAGCACCACATTTCGAAAGCCTCCAATCTCTTTCTCTCCGCTTTTCCAATTGTCCAGGTTTCACACCCGTACATGGCTATGCTCCATACATATGTCTTCAATAGCAACTTCCTGTTTGCTAAGCTGATTGAGGAGGAGCATAGTAGTTTTTTGTTTTGAATTAAACCCCATTTTTGCTTGGGCAATTCTTGATTTAATTTCGTTTTTGCTCCTCCCATCCCATGTTATTTTACTTCCTAGGTAGCGGAATTCCTTAACTCCTTCTAGGTTTTTCTTGGTTAATTTTGATGCATTCCTGTCTCGTTTGTTCTTTTTTTGTACATACTAGGACCTTGGTTTTATTCTTGTTTATTTTCATTTTGATTTCTTCTATTAGGATTTGGTTAATTCCATTCAAGGCGTCCTCTAATTCTTTTTTATTGCTTCCTAGAAGGGCAATGTCATCGGCAAATCTTAACCTAGCGATCTTTTGACCTTGGATTTCTATACCTGTATCAATTTTGTCTTTGAATTCTTTAATCGCTTCTTCTATGTATAAGTTGAAAATAATGGGTGACAGCACACATCCTTGTCTTACACCTTTTTTTATTTTGGCTTCTCTTTGTTCATCACCAATATTTATAATTGCCGTCTGGCTATTGGTTGAATTTATAATTAAAAAAAAACAATAATTAAAGAAAATTGAAAAAAAATTAATTATATTTTTTAGCGACAACTCAACCTGTGATTTATTATTTTAATTAAGAAAAAACCAATAGAATTAAAGTCACCCGAAGATGAGACCCTAATTGTCTACTCAAAAACCCTTTTAACACGGGATTTTCATTTCACCAATTGTGTTTTGAAAAGTCTGAAACGTGGGTAGGAAACACGATTTTTTTTCTGTCTCGGTGTCTGGTCCGATACTCATGATAACTTAAAAAGAAATGTAATAGAAATTTCGTTGGTGTCACAATAATTATATTTCTACAGTGTAGAACTGATAAGATTTGGGGCTTTCTGGCTTCAAAACTTCCGGTTCAAAAATCTAGAAAATAACATTTTTTGAAATTTTTTTTGATATTTTAATCAAAGATAAAAGTAAATAAATATTTTATGAGATATTAATTTACTATGAGTTCGGTTTTCTAGGTCACTTGTTAATTACTAATTCAACTTTTGAATGCTAGAGTATCTATATATATAAAATCCTTTGTGTGTATGTACGCGGATCGACCCACGCCTAAACTCATTATTAACTGAACGTATCGAAACCATATTCGCACCATATGTTTAAGCTTAGTGCTGGGGATGGTTTATCTAAATTTTGAGCCAAATCGGTTTGATTTTTATTTTTTATTTTTATATTTAATTGATTGACAGATAAGATCTATAGAAATAGAGCCTCTAAAAGGGCTACAAGCAAACAATACATTATCCCTAATCCCTGAAAGGTCAGGCCTTAAACAATGAAACCCCTCTTAACAAAAGAAAGGGGTATACAGGCAGTCAGATCAAAATTTCAGAAACTTTTTTTAAGATAATAAAATCTATTTTGAATACAGACATACTTTGTAAATTTAATTTTATATATATATAACTCCTTAAGTAGTGGCATGTGCGTGATCGATCCCATAAAAGCCTAAGCCATCTGAACAGTCAGAGCTGAAACGAGTATTCATATCAATCCATATGTTTGTTTAGTGCTCCAGATGAAGCCTATCTCAATTTTGGGCCAAATCGGTTTGATTTGACTTCACACGATTTCACATAATTAAATTCAATTTATTCTCCTGTGCAGAATGCCAATTGGGGTTTTAAAAGGTAGTTTATCTTTCTCTTTGTAACCCAGGCAGAGGGCTGCGGTGTGGGTTAATCTTACAGCTGTTCTCAAAGGCCTTGAAGAAGTATTATGATTATATTATAGATATATTTTGTTTTCCCTAAACTTTAGAATTGGAATTAAACTGTTTCTACAGAAATACAATCCATTCTCTCTTAAGTAAAAAAGAAAAAGAATTTATATTATTAAATGTGATTATTTTATTGTTATTAGTTGGCTAACCTGAGCCTGCATCGGAAAGAAACATTCCAAATCTTAATCAATGCCTCTTATTAGAAATACATTTCCCAGTATCTCAGTGCATTTTCATACAACGAATCATGGTGCATGCCTAGCATTACGATTTCAGCTAGAAGAAGATTCGCATTGGGATACAACTCTTGCCTATGCTGCTCTCGGTCTCATCGCTTCACATCAAACACGATGTTTGTTTGCCATTTCGGTTGACATGCCGATTGTGGAAAGCTTCCAACCAACTGGCCTCAATTATGGGGAAAATATAAGGCCTCAACGAGTGAAGATGCTCTACGGTAGAATTCGAGGTGATCCAGATATACACTTCTCGCCAGAAATATATAATGAATCTTTGATTAAGCTGGAAGATTTATGCATGATCATTTCGAATCAAGCTCAACTAATTAAATTTAGGGATGCCAATCAGCTGAATCGGCCAGTAAGTGATTTATTTAATCGCGATATGCAACGTGAACAATCGTACTATCGTTGATGGTTTAAATGCATATGTTCAAGCAAATGAACCGAAATTGTTACCAGAACAAAAATTGCGCATGCAGTCGCTGCTCAAGAAGATGGTTTCTTTTTTGGATGCACCAGGTGGAACAGGGAAACATTTTTAATTTCGCTCATATTGGCACAAATGACACCATCTGGAATTGCTGCCACTTTATTATTAGATCGGAGGAAAACAACAGCACATTCAACACTAAAATTATTATTGAACGATTTCAAACAAATGTAAATGCTGTATGTAACATTAAAAAGAATTTTTGGAACCGTACAGACAACCAAAATTCATTCATGTATAAGTAAACACTAGAGTAAATCTATGCTTGCGTCGTTGAATTCATTTCAACCTATAATCTTCAAACCAATCGCAAGAGAGAAAAAGCGAGAGAATGAAATGAAAAGAGAGAGAGGAATTACCAGAAGTTTCACTTCCGTCGTGCGTAAGCTTCGATCACACCTCAGAATTTTTATTTTGCTTTCGCAATGTGTTAGACTATTTCTTGAAGCTGATTTTTAATTTGATTAAAATACGAGTATATTTAATTGCAAACATACAGCTGAACAAAATTATATTGCAAACAAACTTTTGGCCGTCTTCTTTGGAGATCGCCGCCCGCCAGCTGCCCGCCCGAGGGCCGGGGTGCAGATGGCGTGCGGGAGCGCGCGGCCCGGCTTGTATATTATATATGTTTAATGAACACATGAAAAAAATAATTGTTTTCTCTATTTAAATTATTTTAAAGGTTAATCCATCTTAGAAATGTAGACTATTGTTAAGTGAACATTTTTTAGGTAGGGTAGACTCTATTGAAATATGGATTTCCTTGGATTCAAGAAGATCCAATCTTAATTCTTTTGTTTCGAAATGGATAGGGGTGGGATTGGTAGGTGATAGTGAGTGGTCTAAGGAATATAGATGATTAGCAAATACAGAAGTGGAATCTGGATTTGTGGGTTGGATTCTTATTAATTGTCTGAGAAAAGCTTCGTGTTCTTTATGCCGTTTTTGAAGGATCGTCCAGTTTGTCTAATATAAATTGCATCGCAATCGTTACAATTTAATTTGTATATGGTACACCAGATTTATTCATTTTAACAATTCTGTCGAGTTTATTATTTATTCATTGGGGGGATAAATTATTTATATTGTAATGGGCTGGAGTGATTCAATGTTTCATGAGATTATTTGCTAATGGATAGCTTATGTGGTTAGAAATAATGGGAATTCTTTTATAGATTTTTTCGGATTCAATTGCGAGAGCATGTAATTGCAAAAGCGTATGTTTTTTTATTAATTTTGATAAATAGTTTTTTAATTATTTCACTATTATGTCCATTATTAGATGCAATATTATAAATGGTATCTAATTCGTTATTAAAGTTTGCATTGTTAAGGGAAGTTAAGATATCTATTGATCAAGGAATAAAAAGCTGAAAATTTAATATTTGTCGAATGGTTAGTGAAACAAGTGACCTAAAAAACCTAACTCGTCGTAAATTCTTATTCTTCTGCATAGGTGCGAACACCAGTTTCTCCAACATATTACATTCAGTCATCAGGGTCATAACTCTCTTTCCATCGTTTTTTTGGTCTTTCACGGCTTCTGACCCCCTCGGGACGGTTTTTTGCCAATATTTTCGGGAGACGATCGTCTTGCATTCTGTCTACATGGGCAGCCCATCATCTTCTTCTTACATGAACCCAATCGACTATGTCCTGAAGACCGCTTATTTGCCTAAGGTGTTCGCTGCAGATTTCATCATGCAGGGTCTTCGAATGGATGGCTCTTACAACTCTCATCTCAGTTACCCGGAGAAGCTGCTTTGTAACGGTTGTGTCTGCCCTGAACTCAGCCCCATATGTTATTTTTGCTTCTTTGATGACTTGCGAAGTTACTTCTTCCTTAAGGTTTCGTCTGCTAGAAATCTGAACTCCCAGATAGTTAAAGCTTGGGACTTGTTCTATTGGACTGTTGTTGATGACTAAGTTACACCTAAGGGAAGTTTTTGCAATCGCCATGCATTTTGTCTTGGTGGTAGAGACTTGCATGTTAAGCCGATCGGAATTTTCAGAGAATTTGTCCAGGAGAATTTGAAAGTCTTCTTCGCACTCCGCCATCAGGACCGCGTCGTCAGCATAGCACACCACTGGCAAAGTGGTCTCCCCAATTTGTAGCCAAGCTGTTCGGGTAGATTTTTGATAATATACCTCCCCATGGGCTCTCCATCTTGAAGTGGTGGGGAGCCTTGTGTGCTCATGTGATTCCTCGGGCCATGCCGGCGATAGAGTAGCTAATGGTAGGGCCGCCCAAGCCGGGCGGGTCGAAGATGAGATGGAGCCAGACTAAGAGAGAACCACTGGTCCTCCAGGTTTGGGGTTTTATGTAGGCCTAGCAACCCTCATATCTAAAAAAAAAACCTGACACTCACAGAACCAATAGAAGAATTCTAAATTAATTTCTCAAAAAATATTTATTTACTTTTATCTTTATTAAAGATGTTTCACCTTGCACCAACACCACAATCTCTATTAATTATTTTAACTTTTAAAAAAATTATTTTAACATTTTGTGATGATAAAAACATGTGTTTTTCAATTTCATTTCAATAATTATAGATCATTACAATTATTACAATATATTAAAATTAGGATATGTAATTAATAAGGTAGTTAATTAATTGAAAAATTAAATTTTAAATATTTTATTAAAGAAATTGTTTCGAGTCGTGAAAAAGTTTGCACTTTTACCTTGTATTTTATTTATTTTATTTATTGTAATCACCTGATAACACAAAATATCGAGATACCAGAGTTCCACCACAAATTTGATCAGTCAGTTGAGTATCATTATTTTTCTTATAGACTCCACAATGCCATGGATGTTCGATAGGAATAGCATCTGTTCCTCCGGCGATAAAACCGGTCCCTTTTGGAGGACTTAATCCACATTCTGAAATAGGTAATAAGTAAAAACCAAATAATAATAAAATAAGCTAAATTATGTTCACAATAAAAATCTTAAAAAGAAATTTAATTGAAACCACATATATGTATGAATACTTATCTTCAAATTAAAAAAAAACAATACATGTGATGTGACGTTCTCATGACTTTAACAAAAATCTTCCCCTCTAGGCTGATTTTTAATCATTTTCATAATAGCTCTTTTCCATTTATTTCAATAAAATTATAGTAATTTAAGAGCATATAAATAATAACTTAAAAAAGACAAAGAATTTTTACCAAAGATTTGCTTAGACATGTTTAAGACGATCTTCGATTTTTAAATAGAGTTTTTATAAATCTTTATTTTTCACTATGTCTGAGACCAAAAATTATTTTTATAAGTAGGCACAATGTGTTTATATATCCAGTACTTGCAATAAGAATATAATACAAATAATAATATGTAGAATGTAGTACCTACCTTAAAATATCTATAATAACTACGCTTCTACTGTACTGTTTTTCGAGAAAAATATGGCTATACCTGGTGAAATTTTTCGGGACGCCCCCTCAAATTGTGAGGTTGGGTAAGAAAATAACGTGTACAAAATTTGGGATCGATCGGACAACCCTTTGAGGTGGCGCATCTCATTTGAAAATTGTAAATTTTAGGAATTTCGCTTTATTCTGTTACTATATTTTGTTATACGTCGTTAAATTGAAATAAAGAATAAAACATCGATGAGAATGTAATTTAATAAACATTATTTTGTGAAATCCCGTCCCTACCTTTGATATTCAGTAAAACACATACAGCAAATGAAAGAAAAAAAATCATGTGAAATGGATATTATGGCGTGTTGCCTACCTCCCAGGCGTACATCAAGAAAATATGAAAATGTAGCGATTCTACGCTATAATATCATTAATTATATATTTAAATATATTAATATTATTAATCAATCAATTTATATTAATAATATATTAATGTTTTCTTCTCAAAACACGTCTTTTTTCTCTCTTCTCTATGAACTCTAAACTCTCTCTGAATGTTCAGCGAAAGAAAAGTCTAATGAATAGAGAATAATTTATTTTTAACTGTTTTTATAAATTTTAAAAAAGTTTGTATAATGTTTAATTTTAGAAGAAACTGTAGATCTGCAGTCGTCATCAACATTCCCTGAAGAAGAGAGACAGAACCAGGATGAAGAAGGCAGTATTGTATTCGAGGATGAACCTGGCCCAAGTAACCCAAAAAGATGACGTGCTCAAAAAGAACTGATTACTTCAAAACTTGTAGCGACCCTCGACAATTGCAAAGTGAGTGACTGTTATGCAGTTCGAATTATATCAACAATTTCTGAAGCTCTTGGGCATGATTTAAACGATTTTATAATAAATCGAAAGTCAATTAGACGTTATCAAACACTTTTCTAAAAGAACTGGTCGAAAAATTTTTTGCAGCGTTTAAAGCCCGCGATCTCGGTGTACTGACTGTTCATTGGGACGGAAAGCTTTTACCAGATTTAATCGTAAAGATAAAAGTTGACAGGTTACCAGTTTTAATAAAGTACGATGGAAAAGAAAAAAATGCTTGGAATTCCAAAAATCGAATCTGGTAGTGGAACGAACCAAGCCTTTGCGGTGCACAAACTGTTGCAAGATTCGGGACTTTCCGATAAAGTACAAGCTGTTTATTTTTTTATTTTTTTTTTGTTTTGTTGCGTTTGGACTCTTGGGATCACGCAAAGCTTGATGTCTCTCTCTGGTTGGACCTTCCACGCCTCTATCTTTTTCCGGAACGTGTTATAGAGTTCCATGGTCACGCTACGTAATTTTCCTGGACGGATGAGTGTGTTGATGTTAAAGGTACCCAGGTATGTATGAATTTTTGGCGTTCTTCCATTGTTTCTTCCTTGATATCGTGATGGTCCGGGTCCCCCAGAATCTGAATGCCCGGTTGCCACTCGAAGGTGGGTGGATTGGTTACCACCTGGGGTAATCTTGTTTTGCCTCTCACGATTCATGGTTGCTTGTTACGAATTTTTGTCCTGCGCATCCGCGAGGTTTTGTAGAACCAGAGATTGTCAGTTTCTGGAGCCGAGGGGCCGGTTTTTTATTATTTTCAAATAAATTCACTTTGCCACTTGCTGGGATCGAACTGATGAAGTCTAGGTTGATGTTCTCCTAATCGGATTAGAAAAGTTGGTGATTTAACCGATTGTGCTACCGACCACTCACAAGCTGTTTATTGTGATACAACATCTTCAAATATGGGACGTTTTCGAGGCGCGTGTGTCTATCTTGAACAAATTGTTAGGGAGACCTCGAATGATAATTAAGTTTCTACGGATTCGCAGGCCGAACAGCTAATCCCTTTAAGCGGTATGATATAATTGCAAACGCGTATTCCTTAATTATCGGTCCACCTAGGGGAAAACACGAGTATACGAAGGTTAAGGGATTCAATTCCATAAACGTGTTTTTATAACCCTTTCCGGTACTAATAGTACATGATTGCAGATTCGGATAAGTTGAAACAATAACAAAAAACTTTCAAAAACTATTGTTAATAATAAATAAGAGGAATTTTTGTGGAGAGTTCAATTCAGAAAATAAATGATTAATAATCTTTAAATTAAATAAAGAAATTATATTAAATTAATAAAGAACATTTATTATTTAAACAACAATGAGAAATGTATTATAAATTCTTTATAACAAAAAGTGAAATTCCAATTAAATAATAATTGTTTAAATACATATATTATAATTAGTACTTATCTTATAATAAGATGTATAAGTTTCCTCTATCAATTATTGAGGAGAGTTGTCAAACAAATTTCAATTTAATACGAATGTTTCTTCATCACAAAGAGCCAATTTTAGATGAGCTTGACAAAACAGAAGGTTCAAGATGTTGCCACAAACGAGGTGTCTTGATGAGAGAGGGGGAGAGAGGGGCAGGAAATTCCCCTTCCTTCCTGTTCCCTTGAGATTGCGTCACAGAAAAAGATGGCGTCGGAATAATGAAGATGAAATCGTTCTTTTGTTAAAGAACGCAAATACAAGAATTTCAGACTATCCAAGTTTAGAATGAAATTTCTTGTTATATATGACTATGTGGTCCAATGAAGCTTGTTCCAGTTAAGCTCTGGGAATAAAGGTAATTCCAGGGCAAACAAAAGTATATTCGGGAATTTCGAACTTCGTAAAGATAACAGCCTCCTATTAAAGGACGATGGCTATTTTACCGAAATCCCCTATTAAATATAATAAGGAACCATACAAATGGCCTTAAAAAACATATAAATAAAAACTGGGAACAAAGAATGGCTTCGGCGAGGAAACTGCCCCCAAATAGAGCGAGCTCCTAAACAGCCGAACCAGCTAGTTGAAGGAATAGACCACAAGTGACCGGGCTCTCTGACGAGCAGACCAAGAGCTTAAGAAATGGAAAGGGAGCGATCGGTTTGTTATCTTAACTGTGGTTGGTTGAGGGTTGATCTTTCAACCAATAAGGACTAACCTTTCTGCGCAAGTAGGTGTGAGATGGGAATGGCTGTGTGAGTGAAATCATTCGTTTACAAATTTATGTTGACCTTGAATGGAAATTAGAACTATCTCTAGATTAATATAAACAATGTAGTTGATAAATTCAAATATTTAGCCTTATTTGCTAGTAAAAGCAATGCTTTTATTATTCCACTTTTAAACCTATGTATAAAAAATATTCAATTTAAAGAGAAAAACAAGTACTTAAACTGAATTATTTTCAGTGGATGAAGAAAATATAAATGTATTATTTAATAAATGGTTGGATTCATAAAATAACTATTTCTTAAAATATTCAAAGGGTTAAAAACTAAAATAAAAAATTATATAATCATGAAGCTCAAACTTCGAATTCACTGAAGTTTGACCACAAATATTGCAACGAGATCTTCTGTATCTACCCTGTCGACACCATATTTATGAAATAATTTTGAGGGGAGCATTAGATGAGAAAATATCGCAATCTTCAGGTCCAACTATTTCTATTTTCAAAAATTTCAAGAATCGTGGCCAAAAATAAGCAAACAAAAATTTATACCAGGGATTAAAGATAAGTATGGTAGCCAGTCAATTGAGGATACAAATTAAGTACTTGAGTTTGCAATGCAAACTTTACAAAATGTCAAGCAGCTGCGCGAAGATTACCCCGAATTCCTGGAGCTCGTCATCATTTTCTTAGACGGAACATCTCCCAGAGGTATTTTTTTCGCGGTCCAGGAGCGTTTCACCAAGCTTGATGGATGGCAAAGGCGATATATTGTTTAAAAATTTATTTATTCCGGGGCGAGCTCACTTTGACCTAGGAAGAAAAAATTGGGATTCGTGATATTTACATCTTTCTTGCGAAATTTTATCTTAAAGTTTGGATTCAATCTCCAATGGCTGCAAAAACTCCTCGACTGGACTTAGAATTTTTAAAAAATCTGAACGCCTATCGCGAGGTTGATAAAAACACAAGCCGTATTGCAATAAATAAATTATATAACCATTTGTGGTATCTGCCTCCAGAAACCGCTGCCTTAGCATTTTTTTGACGATGAAATTGGATTTGACAGCAAGAAACGGATGGTGAAAGTACTGGATAAAATCGATACCAGCGAGGGTCGCTACAAGTTTTGAAGTAATCAGTTCTTTTTGAGCACGTCATCTTTTTGGGTTACTTGGGCCAGGTTCATCCTCGAATACAATACTGCCTTCTTCATCCTGGTTCTGTCTCTCTTCTTCAGGGGATGTTGATGACGACTGCAGTTCTACAGTTTCTTCTAAAATTAAACATTATACAAACTTTTTTAAAATTTATAAAAACAGTTAAAAATAAATTATTCTCTATTCATTAGACTTTCGCTGACCATTCAGAGAGAGTTTAGAGTTCACAGAGAAGAGAGAAAAAAGACGTGTTTTGAGAAGAAAACATTAATATATTATTAATATAAATTGATTGATTAATAATATTAATATATTTAAATATATAATTAATGATATTATAGCGTAGAATCGCTACATTTTCAAATTCTCTCGATATACGCCTAGGAGGCAGGCAACACGCCATAATATTCAATTGATTTTTTTTCTTTCATTTGCTGTATGTGTTTTAATAATGACTGAATAACGAAGGTAGGTACGAAATTTCACAAAATAATATTTATTAATTACATTGCCATGGATGTTTTTATTCTTTGTTTCAATTTAATGACGTATAACAGAATATAGTAACAGAATAAAGCGAAATTCCTAAAATTTACAATTTTCAAATGAGATTTTTTTTTTTAATGATATTGATGGGAGAAGGAGATACACCAGAAGGTCCATCCCCTAAAGGCCTGTATGGGCTGCCCCCTCTATCGTGAAAAGAACAGATTAGAAGGAAAAGAAGCCGGGATCACGAGCCAAATCTCAGAAAGTTAGATATAGTCAAATTTAGTAAGTTTTTAGGGACTTCGAGCAGTGGTAAATTCTCCGCGCGATAAATTAGATTAAATTTATCTCCCACTTTAATGCGCCGCCTCAAAGGGTTGTCCGATCGATCTCAAATTTTGTACACATTATTTTCTTACCCAACCTCACAATTTGAGGGGGCGTCCCGAGAAAAATGTCTTGGTCGAAAAATAAGGTCCACCCTAATAGAGACTGGCTCAGGTTAGGCTTTAAATTTGAGACAAAAAATCTATTTAAAAAAATCAAGACTAGTATTAGATTCGGAAATGTTTCTGTGTCAGTGGTGGAGGGTGAAAGTCCTTCAATGAAAAAAAATAAAATAAGGATCATTTTCCCAGCCTTACCCAATCTACAATATGTGAAAAAATTCATTTTTTTTTTTAATGATAATGATGAGAGAGAAGGAGTTACACCAAAAAGGTGCAATCCCTAAAGGCCTGGGTTGGCTCATGCATCGTGAAAAGAAGAAGAAAGAATTTTATGGGTTGAGCGGGGGTCGAAAGTATCTGTGGATACGGGTTTTAAATAGCTGAAGGTTATAAGTCGCGGGAAAGATGGTTGCAGGGAGAGAGTTCCAGTCTCTGGAGGTCATAGGGATAAAAGAGTTGGCGAAAGCGCTTGTTCGACTTTTATCCAATTTGACAGCGAAGGGGTGCTGAGCGTTAGAAAACCGCGTGTTTCTCGTAAAGAGGGCATTAGGGGGGATAAGTGAATTCAGCTCGATTGAACAGACACCGTGATAGTATCTGTAGTACAGGGAAAGGGCAGAAACGGTTCTTCGGTGAGCCAGTCGAGTGAGTTGGTTAGAGCCGGGTCTCCTATTAGCTTAATTGCTCGCTTCTGAATTGCATCCAGTGTAGCAAGAGAATGCTTGGATGCACCCCTCCACAGATGAGAGCCATATTCGAGACAGGGACGAATTTGAGCCTTATACAGTATAAGAAGTTGACTGGGAGTATAACAGCGTCTAGACCTAAATAGGAGACCAAGCTTGCGCGCTGCAGCTTTAGCAGTGGTTGAGATATGGTCATTCCATGAAAGGTCAGATCAGACCCTAGAGTTACGCCTAGCATTGAAATTTTATCCCTGAATTCTAGTGAGTTTGAGTCGAATGATATGTTTGGGAGGTTTCTGTCGACGCGCCTAGAAATAAGGCAACACTGAGTTTTCCCTGCATTGAAGTTAACTAAGTTTTGGGATCCCCAGTTTTTAAGTTTGCATAAGTCTAAATTAATTGAAGAGGCAATGTCTGCGCGGTTTTTATGCGATGCAGGGGCGTTATGTAGGGTGCTGTCATCAACAATGTACCGGATTGGAGGGCAAGTTTAGAAGGTCGTTGATATAGATAAGAAAAAGCGTAGGGGAGATAACCGATCCCTGATGAACTCCAGCGTTGGTGTGGAAGGGGGAAGATGATATTCCATCGATGACAACCTTAATACTACGGTCTGAAAGAAAACTTTCGAGCAACTTACAGAGTTTCGGTGCAAGACCGACGGAGGTCAATTTGGTAAGAAGGTTTTTGTGCCAGACCATATCGAACCCTTTTCAAATGTCTAAAGCTACCGTGAGGGTCTCATTCCCGGCCTCCAGGGTTTTGTTCCAGACATGAGTTACATATGCTAAAATGCTATTGAAAATATTTCATGTTTGGTGTGGTAAATCTTCTTCAAATTTTTACAGTGTGTTTATTATGCTATTAATGACTTATATTCTAAGTTTCGAAGACTTCTTGAATTTTTGCATTTGTGAAATAACTATCTTAAGGGACCTATAATAAAATAGACATCTGATCCAAATAGAAATTTCATAATAATCCGTTCAGTCGTTTTTACGTGAATCATGAGCAAGATTTGCGGGGAACCCACGGTAACATACATACAAACATACACACAGACAGGAATTTTGTTGAGAATATTTTCGTTAATAACTTTGATTGAAAGGTGTGAACCAAAATTTGGCGTGATTTGGACCAATATACAGAGAAAACCTTTTATATATATATATAGGTATATATATATTGAGGAAGTAATTAATTAACTAATTGGAAATTAAATGTGTATTGAATCCACTGACCTGGTTCACACTCGAAAATCCGAGGGTGCCAAATAGCTTTCTTATCATTTGTTAAAATGCATACGCTACTTTGCTTTTCTCGTGGTTGTTCAATCAGTTGATAGCCGTATCTGCATCTATATATGACAGTGGTTCTCGGAATGAGAATTTCTTGTTTGCAATTCTCCAGTTTCTGTTCGTCGCGAAAGCAAATAAACATGGTCGATAAAGCCTCAACTGGAGGACAAGTTACTGAAAACCTGTAATCACAATTAAATAAAACACCCGTATAGCACAGAGACCAAAATAAAACCCAAATGCAACCTTTTTGATTGGTTGAATTATAGTCATTAAATAGTTTGAATTAGGTTAAATTAAGGTTTCAAAACAGTAGTTATGTCTCGCTTTTTCCGTTTTGCAACTGATGTATTATCGTCAAATTATAGTCGCAAAGATTATAATGCAACCGTTACAAAAAAGGTTGTCGCCAACATTTTTGTCACCGATTTGCAACTGTTTATTTATAATTTTATATTTCTTTGATTTGATTAATATAATGAATAATTACACAATTCTTTAATAAAGAACAATAATCAACATTATATATATATATACATGGTGATTCACGGTCCATGGCACGTTAGACGTTTATAGAAAACGGAAGACAGGATTTTTCTGAAAATTTAGCACCTTACATTTTCTTACCTGTTCTATCGATCTAAAATGTTTTCAGCATTGAGACGTTTCGGCTTCCATCGAAAAGTCGTAGCAACTTTATTTTTTTTAATGGAACACCCCGTATATTAACACGTTTTTAGAACCGCCCTTTTATTAAAATACTTTTTTCTTAATATTGTCCTATACCTATCTCTATCGGTTTTCGAAATAAAAAATAATTTATGTTAAATATAGTCTAAAACATGGCCCTAATTAAACTTAAATAAATTAGTGCTCTCAATTTATGAAAAGTTGATATTTTGGTGGTAGTTTAGACACACCCGAAGTATTTAATTTACGCCGAAAAATCGACTCCATATTATACAGGGCGTGCTAAGATTAATATTATTTCCATTATTCACAAAAGAGGTCAAAAGCTCGTTTTTTCAAATGAGACCCCCTGTATATTACTCAATAAATTGAAAGACCAAGAAAAATGCTTTAAAACGATATATCATGTTCCTATACCTAAAACATCAAGTTTTCTTAATAAAGGCGCTTTTTCGTGAAAAATTACTTTTTAATTAATTTAATTTTAACTAACCATAGAAATATCAAGCTTATGACAGTTGGTTGACCATTTATAAGAAACTTATAAAGAGTTTATTGACGGTGTTCAAAAAAATCTCCCAAAATGATCTCAAATATTGATTATTCAAACGAAGTTCTTATAGTACAAAATAAATAATTTCATAAGAACTTCGTTTGAATAATCAATATTTGCGATCATTTTGGGAGATTTTTTGAACACCGTCAATAAACTCTTTATAAGTTTCTTATAAATAGTCAACAAACTGTCATAAGCTTGATATTTCCATGGTTAGTTAAAATTAAATTCATTAAAAAGTAATTTTTCACGAAAAAGCGCCTTTATTAATAAAACTTGATGTGCCGGGCTGGGTGCAGACGAACTGAGACAACCGCGCACATTATCCAATGTTGTGATAGGACCGCGGATGGGCGGGTTAAGAGGCATGACGCTGTGGTACGATGTCTGGCCGACGATTTGATCAAAAAGGGAATGCGTGTCGAGTTGGAGTACTTGTACTCCAGCTCGGCGGGCAATAGAAAGCCAGACATCGTGGCAAAGGAAGCGGCGGGGGTGGTGTGGGTTTTGGACGTCCAGATCGTCTCCGCGCTTGCAGGACTGGGTGTTGCCCACCGAAACAAAATAGAAAAATATAGGGGCAACTCCAGTCTGGTAGATAATATTGCGGAGCGATTTGGCGTCGGGGCGGGCTCGGTCAGGGTCGAGGCCATCACACTCTCGTGGAAGGGAGTGTGGTGGCATAAAGCAGTGGAGTCCCTCATCGCCCTGGGTATATCCCAAAAAACAATAAACGATTTGACATATAGGGCGATGAGAGGATCTCTTCTTAATTTTTATACTTTCGGCAGAAGAACATGGAGATCGGGTGGCGTATGATTATTTTTTGTGAATAAAAAAAAAAAGAAATGTGAAATGTGAGCCAGGATTAATCCTGGCTCTCTCAGCCACCCGCTCTGAATCTGAATTAATTTGTTCTGAAGCCGAAAGTGTGAAGGATTTGTGGGTAAATTTGTGTACTAATCTTGGATTTTCTTGTAAGAGGCGGCCCGCTCCTCGGAGGCCCAATAAATAAAATAATATAGGGACATGATATATCGTCTTAAAGCATTTTTCTTCGTCTTTCAATTTCTTGAGTAATATACGGGGGAGTCTCATTTGAAAAAACGAACTTTTGACCCCTTTTTTGGATAACGGAAATAATATTAATCTTAGCACGCCCTGTATAATATGGAGTCGATTTTTCGGCGTAAATTAAATACTTCGGGTGAGTCTAAACTACGGTAAGGTGCTAAATTTTCAGAAAAATCCTGCCTTCCGTTTTCCATAAACGTCCAACGTGCCATGGACCGTGAATCACCCTGTATATATGTACTAGAAAGCCCATCTGTCTGATTCTTTGGGGAATAGAAAGAGATGAATTTTGTTCAGATATTCAATAATAAATTTTATTTAGAATGTTTATATGTTAACGTTAGATGAACGAGAAAGTTAAAACTTTTTAACCGGCCACTGCCCTATTTTGGTGGAATTGGGACCAGACTCGTTTTGATACTGAACCAAGAGTTGAAAAAAGATACAGAGCCCAGCCGGGTATGACCCGACATCTTCTGCGTTAAGCTCGCAAATGCCTTTTTCCATTTAAGCGATGGATCCCCTGACCAGATCCTATAATCAAATTTTATATATATTCAAAAAAAAAAAGTTTTAACTTTCGCGTTCATCTAACGTTAACATATAAACATTCTAAATAAAATTTATTATTGAATATCTGAACAAAATTCATCTGTTTCGATTCCCCAAAGAATCAGACAGATGGGCTTTCTAGTAAATTTATAAGAACCATACTATTAGGAAAATAGGAGAAAGCGCACCTGAGCTAAAGAGTTGACAAAATTTTTGGCGTCAACCTTTTTGTAACGGTTGCATTATAATCTTTGCGGTTATAATTTAACGATAATAGAACAGTTGCAAAACGGAAAAACGAGACATAACTACCGTTTTCAAACCGTAATTCAACCTAATTAAAACTATATAATGACAATAATTCAACCAATCAAAAAAGTTGCATTTGGGTTTTATTTTGATCCCTGTGCTATACGTACATAGCAATTTTTTTTATTCTTCACTACCTGTAAGGCCCGCCTTCTGCGGACCTCTTGCTAGCCAGGGGGTACACCCCCTAGACCCCCAACCCACGAATCCCACACCCCACTCCCACCCACCACACCCCCCGAAACCCACCCAGCACCCCCACCCGCGCATCATGACCAAGGCCAATTAATATGCATACGCTGGAAATAATTTGAATTGACGTTAGGCATCCCAAATAAGAGTTATATGAGTTTGCGTTTGTGACGGTTTCTGGGTGGTACTAAATTTTTCAGATTTTCGCTTATAACTCAAAAACCATGCGTCCTACAGAAAATTTCACTCTTATTAAAATAACAAAGCACAAATTTCGCGTCGAATAAAGTACTTAAACGTGAAAATAGGTTCAGTTGTTTAGCCACAATCGATCGTCAAAGATAGGTAATTTTTACAAACTTGGTGAAAAAATGAATTATACTCATTAGGTGGTAACAAGAAACCACGCTTCTAATTTTTGTGGAGCTGAAGCCCATAATTGGCTAAAAATGAGATTGGCAAAGTTTCATCTTAAATGGACAATGGTAACTCGTGCCGCAATGTGGTTGAAGTTTTTCATTCATAAAATGAAAATCACTCATCCTAGAAAGTTGATTCTTGTCTCAATTTCTAGAAAATTTTGTTGGCCTGAAGTTTTACTTGAGCCACTTTTTTGTTAAAACTTAGATTTGAAGATATCCAGCATTTTCCAAGACGGGGCATGATCCGACCTCGACCGAACGGGTTACCGTCGTCCAATTAAGATGAAACTTTGTCAATCCCACTTTTTAGACAATTGCCAACTATTATGGGGATCAGCACCAAAATTCGATATGACCTCCTAATGAGCATAATTCGATATGACCTCCTAATGAGCATAATTCAGTTTACCGCCAAGTTGGTAAAAATTGCCTATCTTTGACGATCGATTGCGGCTAAACTGCATAATCAATTTTAACTTTTAAGTACGTGATTCGACGCGACATTTTATGTTCTTTCATTTTAGTAAGAATAAAATTTTCTTTATGACGCATCGTTTTCGAGTTATAAGCTAAAATCTGAAAAAAGTGCAAAATTTTCGTGGTTGTATATATATTTGCATCAAGAAGAGAACCACGTCCATTTCTCTTTATGAATCAACAACTCAGCTGCTCTTGGCAAAACAAAATCTTTTCAATTAAGAATTGCACAATTTATTAAATGAAACAAATTAAGACACACGGTAGTGTCAGTCAAGTTCGGAAAAGAACGGGCGGCGCACCGGCCATTGTGTATATTTACACGAACCACTTCGAGCTACTTTCGACCCCCCATAACTCGAAAACTATTAGACCTACACACTTGAAATTTTGCATGTCTATAAGGCCCAATGGAACACCTAGAATCCCGAATTTTATGAATATACCTAATATAGTTATTGAGTTATTAAGGTCTGAAGAGCCATTTTTAACACGAACTTACGGACTCACATATTAAAGAATTTTTTATTTGAATTAAAGTTAATTTCGTCGTTAAGACAATTTGTATCATTGTATCTATATTCAAAATATTTAATTTCTTTAGTGTAGCTTATTATTCCTCAGTAAAGCAACTTTTTATATCTTTTTATTTTTTTAGTGAATCGAAAACTCCATTGATAAAGGGAGAAAATCTCCCGAAACGTTTGAGTTTTATTAAACACTTTTTTAAAAAGATTTGTATTTTTTAAGGATTTAAATAAACTTACCGAGGAGAGTCATCTCTTTTTTCTCGTTTTCCATTGAGTGTTGATGCATCATCTAATTGTATTAAAGCTGAAACAGAGATCGTGATGAATTATTATAAATTTTTATTAGATGATAGAATAAATTATCTAATTTTTAGTGTACTGTTTAAAAAGTAAAAAGGGGCCTTTTAGTGTCGGTTCAATATCAATTTTATGTTGTTTTTTTAATTCTTTGAATTCTTATTTTAGGTACTTAAGCGACCTGTTCCCCACAGCGACTCACATAGGGGTATTATGCCTATTTAGCGGGCCAAGATTATTTATAAGGGTTCTAATATAACGAGTAACTTGAAATTTGGCAGGTAGCTAAAGTTTGATAATATAAAGATAGACCATTGGACAAAAAAAAATTAATGAGCTTCAAAAAAGGGTTAACAAAAAATTTATTTTTATTCACCCCATTGAGTGGGGGTGCCGTTGAATAGGTCTTTTAAAATCCAACTATAAATGTCATCTTATAATTTTAATTTTGACGCCCCAGTATGGCGCTAAAAGTTTACAAAATTTCTTGTGCCTTGCTGTGTCTCTATCTTTTCAAACCTTTGATTTAAAAATCTGTAAAAATTATTTTAGATCATAGATAGAAAAAAACTGACAAAATTGAGGCTAAAATTTAAAGTTTATGAATAATAATACATAATCTACAAAAAATACAGACAGTCGTGGGACTGTCGCACACAGGGGTATTATGCCTATTTAGCGGGCCAAAATTATTTATAAGGGTTCTAATATAACTAGGAACTTGAAATTTGGCAGGTAGCTAAAGTTTGATAATATAAAGATATACCATTGGTCAAAAAAAAATTAATGAGCTTCAAAAAAGGGTTAACGAAAAATTTATTTTTATCCGTCCCATTGAGTGGGGTACCGTTGAATAGATCTTTTAAAATCCAACTATGAATGTCATCTTGTAATTTTAATTTTGACGCCCCAGTACGGCGCTAAAAGCTTACAAAGCTTACAAAATCTTTGATTTAAAAATCTATAAAAATTATTTTAGATCATAGATAGGATAAAACTGACAAAATTGCGGTTAGAATTTAAAGTCTATGAATAATAATACATATTCTACAAAAAAATTCAATTATTACAAAAAAATAATACATTTATTACTAAAAACAAAAAATCAAAAAAAAAAAAGTTAATAACAAAACACAAAAATCAAATAAACAAAACAAAACATAATTTTAAAATAATACATTTAACACAAAAAACAAAAAAACAAAACATTACAAATCAAATCAAAGAGTCAGGACCCAGACAGGGCATCGCAGTACTTTCACATTATATTCTATGAATATTCTGGAGATTGACTTCAGCGCTTTAGTCTGTTATACTAAACGATTCATGTATAGGGTAACAGTCTTTTTTAGCCTTTTGCAAAATTGAATAGCATGGATAAATATTTTTGTTGGTGTTTCTAATTAACTCATACTGCTTCATTTATTAGTTATTCCTCTAGTATTAGATAAGAATCGATCGTTATTTTTGATTTTAAGTCGATTCCTCCATGTCTTCAGCAATGGTTACCAATAATAATCGAAACGTAAAATATCTAATGTAGAATTGTTATTCCTCAAGTATTAGATGAGAAGCAATCGCTATTTTTGATTTTAAGTGGATTCCTCCATGCCTTCAGCAATGGTTACCAATAAAAACCGAAACGTCAAAAATCCAATATAGAATGGATATTTCTCAAGTATTAGATGAGAATCAATCGCTATTTTTGATTTTAAGTCGATTCCTCCATGTCTTCAGCAATGGTTACTAATAAACACCGAAACGTCAAAAATCCAATATAGAATGATTATTCCTCAAGTACTAGATGAGAATCAATCGCTATTTTTGGTTTAAAATCGATTTCTCTATGTCTTCAGCAAAGGTAACTGATAAGAAAACAACGCAGTTGCTATGGTTACTTATAAAAATTCCTCCCAAATTTTTACCATTTCACAGAGAGAAGCCTATCCATTCTTACTTAAGCAAGGCTAAATGAGCTATATTAAAACTTTCAAATGAATACATTTTAAAGAATTTAAAAAATTAAAAAAAAGTTACTTAGTTACTCTTACTCTAGAGTAAAGTACTTTAAAATATAATTTAACTAAAAACTTTATTTAACCTTTTTTGTGGTCCCCAAAGGTACTTAATTAGGATATTAAATTTCATCAAAATTGGTTAAGTCATTTTCAAGATATTTAGAAAAACTAAAAAAGTACTGAAATAAAGTACTAATGTTTGTGGGCCGATATGTACCAAAAACTAATCAGCGCTTCATTTTGTTAAACTAATGGTAGGTTTTCAATTTCATTTCAATCGGTGCAACGGTGTGGAAAAAATCGTGGGCCAAAAACATAACATACATCCATCCATACATACATACATCCGCACGCACTAAATGAAATAAACTGCAACGGATCGTTGGTAAACTTTATCCAAATTCATTTGAAATATTAATATGTTTGTTCCTTTATTATTAATCGGATATCACTTGCAATTTGTAGTTCATATTGAGATTAATTCAAAAATAATTCTCATTTAAGAGTCGAGGAATAACCATTCTACATTGGATTTTTGACGTTTCGGTTTTTATTGGTAACCATTGCTGAAGACATAGAGGAATCGACTTAAAATCAAAAAATAGCCATCGATTCTCATCTAATACTTCGAGGAATAACAATTCTACATTAGGTTTATGACGTTTCGATTATTATTGGTAACCATTTGCTGAAGACATGGAGGAAACGACTTAAAATCAAAAATAACGATCGATTCTTATCTAATACTAGAGGAATAACCTTATTGAATTCCATTTTTGATGTTTTGACTATTAATGGAAACCTCTACTGAAAATGTAGAAGAATCGACTTAAAATCAAAAAGACTAAATTCCTTTATGGCAAACAACTCAAGCTTGATTACTCCATGTCTTCAGCAATGGTTACCAATAATAATCGAAACGTCAAAAACCTAATGTAGAATTGTTATTCCTCAAGTATTAGATGAGAATCAATCGCTATTTTTGATTTTAAGTCGATTCCTCTATGTCTTCAGCAATGGTTACCAATAAAAACCGAAACGTCAAAAATCCAATATAGAATGATTATTCCTCAAGTACTAGATGAGAATCAATCGCTATTTTTGGTTTAAAGTTGATTTCTCTATGTCTTCAGGAATGGTTACTAATAAAAACCGAAACGTCAAAAATCCAATATAGAATGGATATTTCTCAAGTATTAGATGAGAATCTGTAGCGGCCTGCTCTTGCTCATGGCGACGAGCCTTGAGACACGGCCGCTAGATGACTCAGTCGGATCGTTGCGTCGTTTAGCATGAGTGAAATATTATCACCCATGCTCATATTAAAGCGACTCGATTCGACTGGAGAAGCCTCTATACACGCGGCTGGCAAGTCTTTAGACGTGACCGCCCTGCAGGCTCAGGTGGCGGAGTCCTCCTAGCAATCCGCCCAGGACTGCCTGCAAGAAAAATCACGCTCCCAAATCACCCCACAACGGAAGCAGTAGCAGCCGAGCTACGTCTAGCAGACGGCACCCGAGCCACAATTGCAAGCATTTACGCTCCTCCCCACCATAAGACTCTGGATAGCACGTTCCTTGAATCCATCCTGGACATGAGTGGAAGCGTGATACTAACCGGAGACTTCAACAGCAAGCACCCAGACTGGGGGTGCCGAGGGACAAACGCGAATGGATCAACACTCCGCTCCCTCTGTCTTACCAAGGGACTAAGAATGGCCAGTCCAGACGGGGCAACCTGGATCCCCACAAGGTCGGGATGCCTCCCCAGCGTACTTGACCTCTCCATCATCAAAGGCCTACGCAGACACTCCTTCTATACGGAGACACTCAACGAACTGGGATCCGATCACCTCCCAGTATTCACAGAACTCAGCGTTCAAACTCTCCACGAAGACCACATGACACCTAAACTGGCACATGAAAAAACAAACTGGCTCCAATTCAGGACAATTATCAACAATGAACTGATGTTACCCAATAACTTGGATACCGAAGACTCCATTAACGAGGCCGCCCTCCACTTAGAGGAAACCATTACCAAAGCAACAGAAAGAACAACCCCCCGAAGGCGACCCAACCAGCGTGACCCAAACCGGCTACCTGCTCACATACGTGCAGTGGCGGCCGAAAGAAATCGCGCCAGGCGTCGCTGGCAACGGCACTCCGACCCCCGGGACAAAGCAGAATGGAATAGGCTCCATAGAAACGTACGCACACTCGTAACGGAATGGGAAACCGAAAAATGGCAAAGGCAGCTTCAAGCACTCAACACTGACGATGGAACCCTGTGGCAGAAAACCAAGCAACTCAAAGGTGAACGCCCCTACCAAGGCCCCCTCAAACTAGGCGACACTTATGCCATGACCAACCATGAAAAAGCAGAAGTCGTAGCCAACCATTTTGAAAACCTGATGACAAACACCCTGCCATACGTCCTCGGGGAGAACGAGGCAAAGCGGGAGCTTCACGAACTCCTCTCACAAGAGGGCCCAGTACATCCAGCACCAGCCATCAGCGTCCCATGGATCAGAGAAGCAGTCAAAAACATTAAAAAAAGAAAAGCCCCAGGCAGAGACGGAATCGTCCCAATCACGATTCAAAACCTTCCCGGGAAGGCGATTCTCTTTTTGGCCAAATTGTTTGAAGGAATTCTCTGCAAGGGATTTTACCCTAAGTGCTGGAAAACCGCTACTGTAATTGCCATCCCAAAACCACGGAAAAATAAGGGCGACGTAACAAATTATCGTCCCATCAGCCTCTTATCAATTCTCGGAAAACTCGCCGAATCATCCATCCTCGGCTGGCTCGAACAGGAATTTCAGAGACTAAATGCAATCCCGGACCACCAAATGGGATTCAGAAGAGGTATTGGAGTGCTTCACCAGCTCACCAGAGTGGTCGACCATATCCAATGTAAATTAAACAACGGATACCGACCAGCTCTAGTGACACTCGATCTGTCAAGTGCATTTGATAAAGTCTGGCACACTGGACTCTGCCTAAAGCTGGCCAAGGCCGGAGTAAACAAAAATCTGGTCAAACTCATTGCCAACTACCTGGAAAACAGAGACTTCGAAGTAAGGCATGGTCCCGTATTCTCGACCAGAAAACACATTAGCTCGGGCGTACCACAGGGCTCCAAAATAGCCCCTCACCTATTTAATTTCTACGTAAGCGACCTGCCGATACATCATGGAATAATGGCAGCACAATATGCAGACGACACGGCTTTTGTAGGCTGTAAAAACACTCCCCAAGGGACAATCAAGCTCCTGAATGACCAGCTGGCCACTACCAACGACTTCTTCACAACGTGGCGCCTGAAGCTAAATGCCACCAAATCGGAGGCCGTCTGGTTCAAAGCAAGGATGAAATATTCCAGATTCCATCTCACTGCCGGAGAAGAAAAAATTCCTTGGTCTAACCATGCTCGCTACCTCGGAGTATGGATAGACAAAGGACTGAACTGGAAAACCCACACAACCAAAGCAGCGGCTACAGCAAAAACCGCAAGCAAGGCCCTGAGACCACTCCTCACCCAGAAAAGCCCGATCCCTATTGACACAAAAATTCTGCTCCACAGGTCCATTACGCGGCCCAGGCTCACATACGGTTCCCCAGTATGGCACAACACGGCGGAATCAAACCTACAGCGCCTACGCTCAGTGGACACCAAAGCACTTCGCCTGATTGCCGCACCACCCGCCGAAGCCCACGTGACAAACGCGGAAATTCACGTGGCCTTGGATATAGAACCACTAACGGACCTGACAAACCGACTAAATGCCAAATTCTATCGCAATGCAAAATCCCACGACAATCCCCTAATCAAGATAATCGGGGAAAATGCAAACGCAAAGCCGTACGGCAAAACATACAAAAACTGTACAAAATAAGTCATCAGAGGGCCCTAATAACGTGAAGTTCATCCCTCCCCCCAACTAGCATAGGTTTTTCTTCTCTTTGTTCATAATTTTTATTTCCTTTCTTTTTCAACTCCAGTTAATTAACGGGAATAATCAATAATCTGTACAAAAGTCATTTTCCTAAAAAAATCAACAATGTATAAAATAAAATTTAATTAGTCTAATTTCAAATCAGTCGAATCAAGATGCAAGCATCGATCTCGACTCTCCCCTCCCCAATGAAATCGCGACCGGAAAATGTTATTGTTAAAAGTACGGTCTCGCTCTCTGAAGGGAGGACTAAATTTATGTTACTTGTTTATTGTATTTATAATTATTGTATGAAAATTTTTATGTAAATAAACACCTTTAAAACGAAACGACTGGAGAAGAGAACGGATTCGGACACGCGAATCTGGAGGGGCCAAATGCCAACCAGCAGCCCCTCCCCTGCACCACACCAATATGAACACGCAACCTACAACCTGCACTCAACAGATTGTTAGGACCCCATCGACTTGATGGGGGGCGCACAAAGCACCACACACCACTATCGCTATTTTTTATTTTAAGTCGATTCCTCCATGTCTTCAGCAATGGTTACTAATAAAAACCGAAACGTCAAAAATCCAATATAGAATGATTATTCCTCAAGTACTAGATGAGAATCAATCGCTATTTTTGGTTTAAAGTCGATTTCTCTATGTCTTCAGCAATGGTTACTAATAAAAACCGAAACGTCAAAAATCCAATATAGAATGATTATTCCTCAAGTACTAGATGAGAATCAATCGCTATTTTTGGTTTAAAGTCGATTTCTCTATGTCTTCAACAATGGTTACTAATAAAAACCGAAACGTCAAAAATCCAATATAGAATGATTATTCCTCAAGAACTAGATGAGAATCAATCGCTATTTTTGGTTTAAAATCGATTTCTCTATGTCTTCAGCAATGGTTACTAATAAAAACCGAAACGTCAAAAATCCAATATAGAATGATTATTCCTCAAGAACTAGATGAGAATCAATCGCTATTTTGGTTTAAAATCGATTTCTCTGTCTTCAGCAAAGGTAACGGATAAGAAAACAACGCAGTTGCTATGGTTACTCATAAAAATTCCTCCCAAATTTTTAGCATTTCACAGAGAGAAGCCTATCCATTCTTACTTAAGCAAGGCTAAATGAGCTATATTAAAACTTTCAAATGAATAAATTTTAAAGAATTTAAAAAATTAAAAAAGTACCATCTTACTCTAGAGTAAAGTACTTTAAAATATAATTTTACTAAAAACTTTATTTAACCTTTTTTGTGGTCCCCAAGGTACTTAATTAGGATATTAAATTTCATCAAAATTGGTTAAGTCATTTTCAAGATATTTAGAAAAAACTAAAAAAGTACTGAAATAAAGTACTAATGTTTGTGGGCCGATATGTACCAAAAACTAATCAGCGCTTCATTTTGTTAAACTAATGGTAGGTTTTTCAATTTCATTTCAATCGGTGCAACGGTGTGGAAAAAATCGTGGGCCAAAAAAGCGATAACATACATCCATACATCCATCCATACATACATACATCCATACATCCATCCATACATACATCCATCCATCCGCACGCACTAAATGAAAAAATCGCACTTTTTGGCGTCTCGACGAGACCCCATGTAATTTTTGGCAAAACCGTCACTTGCTAAAATTCAACCTAATTGAATACTACAATTTGTGACTTTAATTGAGTCAATGGGTTCCGTAGTCTTTACCTGAGGACCCTTTGAAGCCACGCTTGCCCCGAGAGCGATTACAATACTTTACCCATGCTTTGCATTGGATAAAGTAAAAATTGCACTTTTTGGCCTCTCGACGAGACCCCATGTAATTTTTGGCAAAACCGTCACGTGCTAAAATTCAACCTAATTGAATACTACAATTTGTGACTTTAATTGAGTCCATGGGTTCCGTAGTCTTTACCTGAGGACCCTTTGAAGCCACGCTTGCCCCGAGAGCGATTACAATACTTCACCCATGCTTTGCATTGGATAAAGTAAAAATATTGAAATTCAGACTGAGATAACTAATCCCAGATGGCACTAGGGGACAAAAAATGGCCGGCTCGTTATCTAACTATTCAAGTGTTACAGGTAGTAAATAGTTTTTTGATATGAGCGATTTTGCCAAATCGAATTTTGGGCCGCTAAATAGGCATAATACCCCTATGTGTGTCGGTAGAAGCTTTGCTTCTTCGTCGTTGACATGCATTGTCCATTGATTACAAATAATAAAATAATAAAAATAAAAAATATTGAATAAAAAAAAAATCAATTATAATAATGAAATAAGAAGATGTCGGAAACAGAATTTTTTGCAAATAATAAATTTATAAATAAATTATAAAAAATTTACAGAATATCTATAGAAAAAATATGTAAACAATTGAGATCTATTGTGTTTGTATCATAGAAACTCAGAATTAAAAAAATTAGCCTTGAAACTTCTCACTTTGTTTGGGTTAACATATGTTTTGAAGCAGCATTTTCGAAGATGAACTTCATTCAAAATAAATTCCGGAACAGACTCGCCAATGAACATCTCCAAGATTTAATGACAATATAGTAGCCTGCACAAACTTTACTCCAAACTTCGGACGGATAGTCCAAGGCAAAAAATGTCATTTTTCTCATTAATATTGTAAAAACCCTTGGTACTTACTTCTTTTTATTCAAAACATTTGTTTATTATTTAATAAAATAATGCGCCGGAACCCATTCGTTTTATTTGTCGTTTGATACAGTATCTAAACATATTATTTAAATAGTTGTTTTTTGAAGGAGACAATAAAAGAGTGTGTCTTCTGCTATAATTATTATAATTCCAGCAGAAGACACACTCTTTTATTGTCTCCTTCAATATATAAAAATTCTGCTACTCTCGGCAAAAACTTTCAATTTAGTTGTTTTTTACCTTCCGGACCGCGACGGTCATAATTTTTTGAAAAACGGACCCCTAATGAAAGTAATTGGTGACCGCTGGTCTAAGGTTTGGAGAATAGCATTTTTTAACTCTAGTGTTATTACTTTACTTTTTAACGCCCAATTTAAGATGTTAAATTTTAACATCTGTTTTTAGAGAATAGACCTGATATTGTATTAAATCGAAAAATATTAAAATAAAATTAAAAAAATACAGACAGTCGTTGGACTGTCGGTAGAAGCTTTGCTTCTTCGTCGTTGATATGCATTGTCCATTGATTACAAATAATAAAATAATAAAAATAAAAAATATTGAATAAAAAAAATCAATTATAATAATGAAATAAGAAGATGTCGGAAACAGAATTTTTTTGCAAATAATAAATTTATAAATAAATTATAAAAATTTACAGAATATGTATTGAAAAATTTGTAAAACATTAAGATCTATTGTGTTTGTATCATAGAAACTATAGGTTTGTGATAACTGAAATAAGACACGTAAATTTGTGATTCAATATTTTGTGAATATCTTGAAAAAACTGCATCAATGGTGGTTCCATATTTAGTTGTAGATGCTGCTGGGTCATTGCTTAATTTTAAATCAAATTTATTCAATAGAAATAATTTTAAGCGATCTGATTTTGGATCTGCAAAGTTAACATTGAAATCGCCAGCCAAAATTAGTGGAAGCTGATGGAAATTTTTACCAAGTAAAATTTTTAAGAAAAAAATAAAAACCGACTTCAAAAAATTAAGTGCAACAAATACAAAAATACACTAAAAGGTATAAAATAATTATTATCTTATTTAGTTACAACTAAACGACGAAATATTAACACGAAATTACTTTTTAAAGTCGGTGCCAAACAAACTATACCTATAAGCGAGCGTACCCGCCAAACGTACTAAGTAAGATCCGTCGAGTGCGATTCATAAAAGGTATATGTTTGGCACCAACTTCAAAAAGTAATTTCGTGTTAATATTTCGTCGTTTAGTTGTAACTAAATAAGATAATAATTATTTTATACCTTTTAGTGTATTTTTATATTTGTTGCATTTAATTTTTTGAAGTCGGTTTTTATTTTTTTCTTAAAAATTTTTTATTTTTCTCTTTTTAGTGATGTTATTAATAGTGATTATATCATCAGAACTTGACCAAATTAATATGACACCATCCTAAGACACCCCCTTTCGGATAAAAAAAGAACCATCGAAATCGGTTCATAAACAAAGAGGTTAGGTCTAAACAAACCTAAACAAACCTAATAAAAAGGTCTAATACCTATGAAAAAAAATCGAAAAAAAAATGGGACCAATCGGAAGCTAGACTGGACCCAATGCAAAAAAAATTTTTCAAAATCGGTTGACAATTGGCGGAGATATGAGGTAACATAGGCACAAAAAAAAAAAAAAAAAAAAAAAAAAAAAAAAAAAAAAAATTCAATCGAATAGAGAACCTCCTCCTTTTTTGAAGTCGGTTAAAAAGAGAGCCCTCTTTAGAATATTCTAGAAGTGCACTATGAATGAAAAATTCTGTCTTCGAATTTAGAATTCGGTGAAATATAAATGACTACCATGACTATTTCAACGTTATTGTCCATTTTGCACATACATGCACAGATATCTCAAATAATTGTCCGTCTAACGTTTATATCATTAGTATTCGACATGGTTGTTTCAATATTCGGAGTAATAATATTTGTTTTATCATTAAAATTTTTGTAAATTGCTACTCCACTTGCTCGAACATCACTTCGTTTGTATTGAACAATGCAGTCGAAATTAGGTACATCATAATGTTCATCATTACCCATCCACGTCTCAGTTAGTAGTAGTACATTAATATTTCTAATAACTGTATCTGTGAAATCATTTTTGTGACATTTAATACTCTGATAGTTGAAAGTTAAAATTGAAAGCCCTTTGTTATTGTGCTCTCTCTCTCGCTTGACCTGGCCTGGCCCTTCACCCGCCCTCTCTCACTTCCCCTACCAGCCGTCCAGAATCGTGCGGTGTGGGAATCTTACGGGGTCACTTTTTTCCCATTTAGGCCATGCCCAGGGCGCTTTAAGAAGCAAAGCTTCAAAAAATAATACATTAATTACTAAAAACAAAAAATCAAAAAAAAAATCATAACAAAACACAAAAATAAAAAAAAATACATAATTTAAAAAAATACATTTAATACAAAAAACGAAAAAACAACACATCACAAAACAAATCAAAGAGTCAGGACCCAGACAGGGCATCGCAATACTTCCACATTATATTCTATGAATATAAATGCGAAAGTAAACAATTATATCATTCTGATAATGATATACAAGAATCTTCTGAAGACTCCGATACCTCTTCTCCCAGGTCTTCATTCACGGATGAAATAGAGCGATTAACTTCAGCGGAAAGAAGCATTTCGATGGTTTCTTTGAGGAATGGTTTCGTCTTTTACCTCGGAAGTGGTCTCATGCCAGTTATAAAGGGATCCGAGCTCAATAAGAGTCTATTTATCACGTCAAGGTTGCAGGACTCTCTGCAAAACTTCCGAGCGTAATTTTGACGGTATTGGCGGAAGTGTTTGTTTCTTGCCTCAGCTGCTTCTTCTGTCATCATCCCAATGGGCAACAACGCTTTTTCAATGATAATGGATCCATGCACTAGTATTTTATGAAGGGTGGGAGTCATTGGATGCCATGGGTATAGTTCCACATACATTTTGCAGTGTCAATGCAAAATGATCCAAATTTATTTGTATCTCTTTTATGGCAGCTTGATATAGTTTCTAAAATAACTTTGAGGCGATATATGAGTCCATAATTAATACCAATTATTATTGATGAGAGAATAGGGTCCATGAAAAATCTTCTACTCGTATTTCCATCATTGCTGCTCCCAAAACCAGCTTTATGAACATCTACTATAAGACCCAATGTGGTTCTGAATTCCTCTTTTATTTTTTTTTTATTTTTTTTTTGAAGTTATACTTCTTTTGGCGCGTTTGGATGAGAGTGAATTTGTGACCTGCGCGCGCAGATGTCCCAAAAATTAACATGATGAAGTTGGCTACAGAATAGAATAAATAATATATTCCTTTAAACGACTGCAAGGAATCTAACAAAACGTGTTGTTATTTTCAAATTCAATAAGCCAGCTGATGTGGATGTGAAATATATTATTTATATTAATAATCAATTCTTAATAATTATATATTTATATAATTAATATTATATTTTTGAATAATATATATATTTATTATATAAATTTGTCAGTTACAAAAACTGTGTAAAAACATTGAGAGTGTTTTCAAATATTAGAGTATGTTAATTCTGTAAGTATTAGATGTGTTTACAATATACTTATCTAACGTTTCAACAAGACCATTTATATCATATTTTAGCTACCACAAAACTATTGTCACTCACCTGCCTATTCAATTATTACCAGAAGAACCTATAGATATAGCTTAGAATATTTTAAATATTAAAAAATATTCAAATTTAGGGAACGAAGAAAAGATTATTTTTATTACAGACAAAAGGATCAGCCCGGGCTCGAACCCGGGATCTTTGCATATGTACTGCAATGCTTTGTCATAAGAGGTTTAACTCCTATATCCACTAAGCTACTGATCCCCGAACCCAAACTAATACCTTTTGTCTATATGAATTATGGAATTTCTTTTTTCTTTTTTTTTTTTTTTAATCCTCTCCTCGATCATTTTTCGCAGCGTAAGCCTTGATTCATTAATTAAACAATTAATTATTCCAGCGCCTCCCAATCAATCGCAGACCCCAAAGATCGAAAATAATTTTCTCTTCACCCGGGGCGCGACCACAACGAGGCCGTGTAAAGACAATTAATAACAAATTCAAATTTAGGGAACGAAGAAAAGATTATTTTTATTACAGACAAAAGGATCAGCCCGGGCTCGAACCCGGGATCTTTGCATATGTACTGATTTGTCATAAGAGGTTTAACTCCTATATCCACTAAGCTACTGATCCCCGAACCCAAACTAATACCTTTTGTCTATATGAATTATGGAATTTCTTTTTTTTTTAATCCTCTCCTCGTTCATTTTTCGCAGCGTAGGCCTTGATTCATTAATTAAACAATTAATTATTCCAGCGCCTCCCAATCGATCGCAGACCCCAAAGATCGAAAATAATTTTCTCTTCACCCGGGGCGCGACCACAACGAGGCCGTGTAAAGACAATTAATAACAAATTCAAATTTAGGGAACGAAGAAAAGATTATTTTTATTACAGACAAAAGGGTCAGCCCGGGCTCGAACCCGGGATCTTTGCATATGTACTGCTTTGTCATAAGAGGTTTAACTCCTATATCCACTAAGCTACTGATCCCCGAACCCAAACTAATACCTTTTGTCTATATGAATTATGGAATTTCTTTTTTTCTTCTTTTTTTTTAATCCTCTCCTCGATCATTTTTCGCAGCGTAAGCCTTGATTCATTAATTAAACAATTAATTATTCCAGTGCCTCCCAATCGATCGCAGACCACAAAGATCGAAAATAATTTTCTCTTCACCCGGGGCGCGACCACAACGAGGCCGTGTAAAGACAATTAATAACAAATTCAAATTTAGGGAACGAAGAAAAGATTATTTTTATTACAGACAAAAGGATCAGCCCGGGCTCGAACCCGGGATCTTTGCATATGTACTGCAATGCTTTGTCATAAGAGGTTTAACTCCTATATCCACTAAGCTACTGATCCCCGAACCCAAACTAATACCTTTTGTCTATATGAATTATGGAATTTTTTTTTTTTTTAATCCTCTCCTCGTTTATTTTTCGCAGCGTAGGCCTTGATTCATTAATTAAACAATTAATTATTAAAAAATATATTTGACTCGTTCACATGATAATTAATGATTGTTTATTTTGACTGTATATCTATTTTTACTGAAATAAAACCTTTTTGATTAATTTTAATATTTCTCTTCGATCTTTACTGGAGTTTTGTTTTTTGAAATTTTTTTTCAGACGCCAAAGAAGTATAACTTCTAACGCGTGTACATAAATACACACACACTTTTTTTTTGTCTAAATATTTCTTTGTCATTTTCATTTTTTAATTGCCATTTTTTTGTTGGTTGAGCGGTGTGGAAAAATCGTAGTCGAAAAAAACGATAACATGCATACATCCATCCATCAATCCGCACTCACTTCCAAAAAATGGCACTTTTTGGACTCTGGGCGAAACCCCATGTAATTTTTGTCAAAACCGTCACGTGCTAAAATTCAACCTAATTGAATACTACAATTTGTGACTTTAATTGAGACCATGGGTTCGTAGTCTTTACCTGAGGACCCTTTGAAGTCCCGCTTGTCGCGAGACCGATTACAATACTTTACCCATGCTTTGCATTGGATAAAGTAGAAAAATTCCAAATGAGATAATTATTTTAAAGAAGTTAAAAAATCTTTCAGAGCTTGCCTTTTTTAAGTGTAAAGTATTTTTTTGGAGATGTTAGATATATAATATATTTATATTATATAACGAGCTTTTCGTGCGTGCCTTCGGCGGTGTAAATTGGTAGTGACGCGCTGACTTCAAACAAATGAAAATGTGAAAGTTGTTTGGTGAACACACCAGTTGATTAAATATATATATACTCTATATATGTATTTTTTTATTAATATTTTTTTTAGTTTTTTTTATTGATCTTTTTGGATTTATGTATTTTTTTTTTCGTTTTGGCCATAGGATGATCATTGATCATTGATCAGTGAATGGCGTGCTACCCGCAGAGAAGGCTACTTCTAATTCATAGTAAGAATCTAACATTTTGTTTATCGACTTCTAATAAAATAAGATCATATGGCCATCCTCATAATTTTACCAAACACCTTTCGTATATTAAAATTAAAGAAAATAAGCCGGTTAAGTGTAGGGCAGACAAACATATTTTATATCTTCCAAAATGAAATATCAAATTGGTTCTTATTTATCGTAGAGTTTTTTCGTCATTTTAATTCGAAATAAATTTAAAAAATAATTTTTAAGAAAAAATAAAAACCGACTTCAAAAAATTAAATGCAACAAATAAAATACACTAAAAGGTATAAAATAATTATTATCTTATTTAGTTACAACTAAACGACGAAATATTAACATGAAATTACTTTTTGAAGTCGGTGCCAAACTAACTATACCTATAAGCGAGCATACCCTCCAAACGTACTAAGTAAGATCCGTCGAGTGCGATTCATAAAAGGTATATGTTTGGCACCAACTTCAAAAAGTAATTTCATGTTAATATTTCGTCGTTTAGTTGTAACTAAATAAGATAATAATTATTTTATACCTTTTAGTGTATTTTATTTGTTGCATTTAATTTTTTGAAGTCGGTTTTTATTTTTTTCTTAAAAATTATTTTTATTTTTCTCTTTTTAGTGATGTTATTAATAGTGATCATATCATCAGAACTTGACCAAATTAATAGGACACCATCCCTAAGACACCCCCTTTCGGATAAAAAAAGAACCATCGAAATCGGTTCATAAACAAAGAAGTTAGGTCTAAACAAACCTAATAAAAAAGGTCTAATACCTATGAAAAAAATACGAAAAAAAATGGGACCAATCGGAAGCTAGACTGGACCCAATGCAAAAAAAAATTTCAAAATCGGTTGAGAATTGGCGGAGATATGAGGTAACATAGGCACAAAAAAAAAAAAAAAAAAAATTCAATCGAATAGAGAACCTCCTCCTTTTTTGAAGTCGGTTAAAAAGTAAAACAAATATCTACTTAAAGAGATCTTTATAAGGATACCTCGCATTTTATGATAGAAAAATATTTTTTTAATTTTGTTCCCGCATAAAATTCAACCCTGCCTGAAATAATCATTCAATTAAAACTTAAATACGATTTTGGATTTGCGGAAAAATAAATGGCGAAAATCGCAATATCTTCGGAATATATATAATAAATTTAATAAATAATTATTACATGTATAAAATCAAGCGAATTCATTCAACTGAAATCTATTGGCAGAAATTTATCGGGGAAACAGAATCTATATTCTCCCGTAAGAATAAAACATTTATTAATTAATGGGGATTGTGGTATTGGTGCAAGGTGAAACATCTTTAAGAAAGATAAAAGTAAATAAATATATTTATTTACTTTTATCTTTAATAAAACATTTACATCCTCGTTAATTAGCAGCTCAGATTTTCGCCAACAAGATAATCGAGTATAAGAGCCTTGGACACGCAGCTCCTTTGTTTTTAATTAGGTACTCGGTGCATCCGGAGACAGGCTAACCCTCATTATGTTTAAAAATGTCTCAAATGTGGAGAAAAGTTATATTCAATCAATGATATTTTTTCTATATATGTGTGTTTGTCTGATTGGATTCCTATACCCACGATAACTCAAGAACGAAAAGTCATTGAAAATTTGTTCTGGGGTACAAAATATTTGTACAATTTACAATGCTGAGAACTAATAAGTTTTTGGGATTTCTGGATTTAGGGGAAAATGCAGAATGACCTTATTCACATTTCTACCTGTCGACCTCTAAAAAGCATGGGCAAACAAACAGGTGTTTTTCAATTTATTAAATTAATCAATTTATTTATTTTAAAACTCACATTATTAGATTATTACCATTATTATTATATATTAAAATTAAATATTCAATATATAGTATATTAGTGACAAGTTAATGATATTGTAATAAAAAGTAAATTATCTAGAAAAAAAATCTAGATTTCTACGATAGCTCACATCTTCTTCGCCTTCCAAGTCTTGAAAAAGTTTTCACTTTTTCCTTAAATTTATTTATTAAAAATTCGACTAACCGGTCAAAATCGCCAGAAAGAAAAGCCGTTTCATAATGTCAATGGGCTAAGTCGACGATGCGATCTGAACCGATGCTAGAGATGAACTATTCGAAGAAATAATGACGAGGAAAGAATCACCATCGGCAATTTATTACGTGCAAAATGGGGAAGTTTCTTGAAGCATCTACATACTAGCCAATCAACTTTACACAGTGGTATGGGTGAATAAGCCCCTCCCCAGACACCTTGAAATAATTATAATTTTTTTAAACATTTCTAGTCCAATCTTAAAATATATTCTTGTGTTCTTCAAGTGGAAAAATAGTTATTGAGGAAAATATGTCTTGACACTTGATAAATACATTAATTTTTTAAAAAATCGTTGGAGCAGTTTTTGAGAAAATCAAAAAAAAAAACGAAAAATCTTTCATGTAAATGTCCACTTCCGGTCTTCCGATTTCAAACAAAAGCTTGATGTACTCCTTCTAGCCTATATCAAGCTAAGTTTCGAACTTCGTATCTCTGAGACTTATGGTTGCAAAATGCAGTGGGGTAAATTCTTAAGTACGTAAACATCAACTTCCGGTTTTTCTATTTTAGCCAAAATCTTGTTATACTTCTTGTAGCCTCTAGATAGCTTAAGTTTCAAATTTTAAGGCGCTGTGACTTTCCGAAGACGAGATATGAACGATTAAAATATTTATTTTACGATACTCCTAATTTACAACCCCTTCCTTTAATTCAATCGAATTAAATATTTGACACAACTATTAACTCATGACCCTTGATAAATACACTAATTTTTAAAAAAATAGTTTGAGAAAAAAAAGGAAATAAAGGAAGGGGGTGTAAATTAGTAGTGTCGTGATGACTTCAAATAAATGAAAATGTGAAAGTCGTGGGTGAACACACCAGTTGATTTTTTTTTAATTCCGTATTGCGATTCTACATTTTTCCACTCCAAATTTTCCATAGTCAAGTTAGATTAAATTATTTTTTCTTTACCATGTACGTGAATTTTCCGTCTTTACCATGTACGTGAATTTTCGCGTTCGTCAATCTAGCTGACAGGGGGTATAACTTATAGATTTGGAACCTTTCTGGTTCAAGATCGGAATTTTTTTATAATCGCCACTAGTCGGTTCTCTGAAAGAAATTCTGACACTGTAGCTAGGTTAAACTGAGCGTACTCTTTTTCTCGATACTGGTGCCTCATCTAAAAAATATATTATTTCTTAGGAACTACCACTTTCCCTTTATTTATTGGTTCCCTCAAAATATTACTTTCCTAATGATTTTTGCTTTTTTCCTCACATAATTCCTATAATTCCTTTTACAAATTTTATTTACCTTATCTGTTTATTCCCTCAGTGCTTTTAATATTACAGTACCTGGAGCCTCCGAGTGATGCACGGTAACCCAACGCCCCCTGGACCCCCCCCCTCCTGCACTCCCCACATCCATCCCCATCCCGCACCCAGTTTTTGCATTTCTAGCTTTCTAGTGGTCCACAGATTATGTCTATATATGTATATAAATAAATTCCGTATAATTATTTTTTTTAATTAAATAACAATTTATCGAGTTTTTTAATCAATTAAATAAATAATAATTTTTTGCATGAAATAATGTATAGACATTGTATTTGAGGCTTCGATTTCGGAAATTACTTCCCCACCATCGACTGTACTTAATCTTCTAGCTTGTGATAATATTTTTAGTAAGTATTTTTTAATAAGAGGAATTTTAATCAATTAAATTGGCAAATTCTAATATATAACAATATTTGTTATAATCTATTAGTGGGTTTTAAAATTAAAAAACCAATTAATAAATAAAAGATAATTGAAAAAAATGTAAACAAACTTTTTTATTGAAATTTTCATTTATAAATAATTACTTTAATTAAGAAAAGATCAATTAAGATGAAATTTGTCGAGGTCCAGACCTAGCCAGATCGTTTTCTCATCCTCAAAACTTTTTAATAGAGTTGGTTTCATCAAAATCGGTAGAGCCGTTTTCAAAATAGAACTAAGATACAAATATATAAATAAATAAATATACAAACAAATATATATACAATTTTTGCTCGTTTAATAAGAGTAGATTTCCGTCCGAGTTTAATTCCTGTACATCATATGGCCCTAAACATTAATATTTTTAACTCTCTAGTTTTTGCTTCACTTGCCATTTTATTACGCGCTCGTCATTTTTTATTTTAATCTCGCTTCGTCCTTTTGAAAATTCTCTGTTCTCAACTTACCCCTTTTTTTCCAACTTTTATTAAGATATAAGTTCTAGATTTCTCTTTCGCCTTTTTCTTTCATTTTCAAAGTAATTTCCAAAAATGTTTAATAATGTTATTAATATATTCTTCATATTTTACTTAATAAATATTTCTCTATATAAAGGTGAATAAAAATATTAGCCTACGTTTCCTTTTAAATTTTTTTTCAATTGTCATCACATTCTTCTTTCTTTTAAACCGACTTCAACAAAGGAGGAGGTTCTCAATTCAGTTTTTTTTGTGTCTATGTTACCTGATATCTTCGCCAATTGTGAACCGATTTTGATTATTTGCAAACTATATAAGCGAGCGTACCCGCCAAACGTACTAAGTAAGATCCGTCGAGTTTGATTCATAAAATGTATATTTTTGGCACCGACTTCAAAAAGTGATTTCATGTTAATATTTCGTCGTTTAGTTGTGACTAAATTAGATAATTATTTTATTTTTTTAGTGCATTTTATTTGATTTTTGAGTTCTTATTATTTTTTTGTTGTATTTAATTTTTTTGAAGTCGGTTTTATTATTTTTTTTTTTGTAAAAATTATATTATTTACCTTTAAGTATTAAGATCTTTCTTTAACTAATCACATTAATGAACTCTCTAAATTTTTTTCCTTCCTAAATAGAAATTCTAGATTTATTATTATAATTATTTTTATTTTTCGAGCAACAAAATCAAAATACCTATATATATATATATTTACTTCACAATTTTTTTTTATCTCCTATACAAAAATAAATTTACTTATAGTCCAAGAGCTGGTGACACATTTTGACTACGGATTTGACCCAACTAGAAATAATGCGTAATAGTACCGTCTCCTATAGTTGTACAGGGAATGGCCAGTCTGGCTGGTCTAAGCAGGTGGACCAGGTACTGCGCATGGTGTGAGTGCAGTAAAAAAATACATATGTGTTAAAAAATATTTTTGACCCACAATGAAATTATAAAAATTATAATTTATAGTCAATTATAAACATAATATATTCACCCCAGACCATTTGAGTGGTGGGACGTGGAACCAGACCACCCCAAAGTGTATTTTTACAACATGAAAAAATAGCATCAAATATTTTTTTTCATGTTGTGAAAATACACTTTGGGGTGGTCTGGTTCCACGTTCCACCACTCAAATGGTCTGGAGTGAATATATTATGTTTGTGATTGACTATAAATTGTAATTTTTATAATTTCATTGTGGGTCAAAGTATTTTTTAACACATATGTATTTTTTACCGCGCTCGCACCATGCGCAGTGCCTGGTCCGCCTGCTGCGGCCGGCCAGACTGGCCATTCCCTGTACAACTGTCATAGACGGTACTATTACGCATTATTTCTTGTTGGGTCAAATCCGGACGGAAATCTTGGACTATTAGACATTTATCATTTTTCCCAATGTTTACCAAAACAATTCTATTTATTCTTTATCATCCGAGTATTTACTACTTAGGTGTACAATTATGAAATGGGGGTTTGAGAAACAGATGACGAACCGATTCAGTGTGTAGCATAAAGATTTGACATAGATGCCATATTGTTATGCCTATAAGTTAATTTTTGCTTTTCAACAAAAATAAAATTCGATCTTTTATCGGTTCACCTCATTGAATCTTTCATTCATTCATATGTGTGTGTGTGTGTGTCTTCTCGTTCGAGCTGATGATTCCAGGGAAGGTGAACAACACGTCTGGAGTCAGACAAAATACAGAAGCTGCCACTAGAGGGTCAAGTTTGGCCCTCAAGCACCTAAAGGGGCTTTACAGTACTCCTAATTTGTTTGTTTTTTTTCCTAGACGGGTATCCGATCAAAGCTGAAGAGTCCCATCTACCCTTTCCTTATTAGTTGCCTCTTACGACAAGCAGGAAGTACTGTGGGTCTATTTTACGCCCAACCCACGGGCCTACATATATGGAGTATAAGCTAAAGTACCTGGAGGCACCGAGCGATGCTCGGTAACTTCTTCCTTCAGTTGAAATCTTTATTTTAATATTATTTTTAATTTAAAATTCTGATAAAAAGGTCGATTTTTATTTGAGAGCCGTTTTCAAATTAAAAAATACAAATATATCTATATAGTATTCGACCACTGTACCCCCCACCTCCACCCTGCTCGACCCCACCCCCGAAACCTCGCCCTACCCCCGGATCCCCCACCACTGCCCCCCACATCCACCACATCCACCCCGCTCCGCATCAATCGCTTCTCATCCTCAAAACTTGTTAATAGAGTTTGTTTCATCAAAATCGTTAGAGCCGTTTTTAAAATAAAAAAAAAAAATACAAATACTTACATATATATATACCTGGAAGACCGAGCTTTGTTCGGGTTTAGTTAATGCTTGACAACAACACACCACAATCACAATATTTCTTCAAGGCCTTTGAGAAAAAAGGATTAACCCAACCCATTGTCTGCCTGGGTACAAAAGGAAAAGAGTAACCTTTTTTTAAAACCCTAAGAATGGGATTTGTCTACCTGAGAATAATTAATTTGATTACGAAAAAACCCATCAAAAACAATTTTGTCGAAGATGAGACCGTGATAGATCGAATTGTCACCCCAAAAAACCCCTAACCCGTGAATTTCATCAAAATCGGTAGAGCCGTTTTCAAAATAGAACTAAGATACAAATATATATACAAACAAATATATATATAAATAAATAAATATACAACTTTTGTACTCGTTTAATAAGAGTAAGAAAAGCTATTAACAAATAAACCAATTATTACTGGAATACATTTTTAATATATTTTTCCTCATTTCATAATCTATCTTGTTTTGAAAAATAACAAAGTAAATATAAATTAATGATATGTAATTAAAAAAATAATATTCTTGAAACAATAATCAAAATAATAATATAAAAATAGAAATGAACTTGTTAGTTGATTAATTTGTTTTGAAAATTCTTACTTTGGAATAATAACAAGGAAAATATACAATATATTGATATTGATGGAAAATAAAAATCAACTGACGATGGATTCTTTTAGAAAATGTATATTAATTAAAAAAATAATTAGTAAATGCCCAAAAAAATCGAATATGTAAAAGACGTATAACTTCATTTCGGGCTGGTTTTTAGGCGATTAGGTTGGCGTTAGCTAATGAAGTTATGCAAAACCGAGCCGAACTGAATATATCTTAACCGAAACTTTCAAAGTTTGTTCGGGTACTCATTTTTTTTATCTAAATGAACTGAGATGATGAATAGAACCGAACCTATGAAAAGTTTTAAAAGTGAAAATTGCCAATGCCCAACTTGCCCACTGGCGCTCAATTGAGACACTTTGAGACATCACAGTCCATAAACTCAATTTCAGTTCAAATTTGTAGTTTAAAATTTTATTTTTACTTTCCTACTTATTTTATCTAGTACTAAAAGAATCCGTCGTCCGATAGAGGTGCCGCACGAAACCCGTGATACTACGTTTTCCGAGGTTATGAATTATGAATCCTTATTCTCTATTCTATATACTCTAGTGTTAGGGAAAAAAGAACACTACAATTGATGACTAAGTTTATACGGATTCACGGACGAACGGCTAATCCCTACATAAGCGGTATAAAATAAATGCGAACGCGTATTCCTTAATTATCGGTCTACCTTGGGAAAACACGAATATCCAAGATTGAGGGATTCGTTACCATAGACGTGTTTTTATAACCCTGTCCGGTACTAAAAAGGTACTTGATTGCAGATTCGAATAGTTAAAAGATATATTAGCAAAAAACTTTCATAGATTATTATTAAAAAAAATAAATGTAAGGAATATTTTGTGGAAAGTTAAATTCAGAAAATAATGATTAATAATTTTTTAATTAAAATAATGAAATTATATTTTAATTAACAAAGAGTATTTATTATTTAAACAATAATGAGTAAAGTATTATAAATTCTTTATAACAAAGAGTGCAATTAGAATTAAATAATAATTGTTTTAATACATATATTATAATCAGTACTTATCTTAAAAATAAGATGAATAAATTTCCTCTGTCAATTATTGAGGTAAATTGGTAAACAGATATCAATTCAATACAGATGCTTCTTCATCACAAAAGCCAATATCTAGATGATCTCGACAGAACAGGTGGTTTAAGGTATGATCACAGCAGAGATGTTTTGAAGAGAGTGATGGCAGGAGAGGGGTAAGAAATTCCCCTGGCTTCCCTTGTCCTTGAGCATACGTCACAGATCAAGATGGCGTCGGTAGTAATGAAGTTAATTATTTTTCTTGTTAAATAAAGAAAAATATACAAGAATTGCAGTTTATCCAAGTTTGGAATGAAACGTCTTGTGAAAGGTGACAATATAGTCTGATGAAGCCTGTTCCAGTTGAGCTCAGGGAATAAAATTATTTCCAGGGCCAACAAAAGTATATTAGGGTATTTCCAACTTCGTAAAGATTTACAGCCCACTTTTTAAAAGCCGATGGCTATTTTACGGAAATCCACAATTAAATATAAAAAGAACCAATACAAATGGCCTTTAAACACATATAAAATAAAACTTGGAACAAGTAAAAAATGGCTTCTAGAGAGACTGCCCTCCAAATAGGGCTTGCTCCCAAAAGATCAACCGACCAGTTCGGTGATATGAACAAGAAAATGGCTTCGGCGAGGAGACAGACCCCCAAGTAGGGCTTGCTCCTATAATGCCGAACCAGCTAGTTCGAGAACATGATCAAGAGTGAAAAGGCTCTCTAGCGAGAGACCGAACGGTTAGAAAAAGGAATGGGAAAGCGAGTTATGTTATCTCAACTGTGATTGGTAGAGGGTTAATCTTTCAACCAATAAGAATCAATCTTTCTGTTCAAGTCGGTGATAGGGTTACTGGCTTGTGTGAGTGTAAGCAACTGTCGACATATATTTTGACCTTGAAGCGAAATAAGATATATTTTTTCTTTATTAAAATAAACAAAGTCGTTTATAAATTCAAATATTTTAAAGCGATTTGGTAATAAAAGCGATGCTTTTATTATTGAACTTTTAAACCTATGTATAAAAAATATCAAATTTAAAGTAAATATACTCTTTAAAATGAATTATTTTCAGTTAATGAAGTAAATATAAACTTATTATTTAATAAATGATTGCTTTTATAAAATAGTTATTCCTTGAAATATTCAAAGAGATAAAAAAAATTAAAAATAAAATAATATAATAAAAAAGCTCAAACTTCAAATTCACTGAAGTTTGACCATACTAGCCACCTTCGAAAAGTTTTCTTTTCGTTACAATAATTCATTGAGTTAATAGAAGTTTCTATCTTAGTGGCTGATATGGTTTTGTTTACTTAATAGTAAGCACACAATTTCACTTTCACTTTAACATAAAAAAAAGAAACACTGATTGCACTTAACAATGATAGTGCCTTAGAAACTAATATCTTAAAATTATACTTAAAAGTTATTACAAAATTAAATATGTTTAAAGCTTTGTGAGAGTTTATAATTTCTGTCATTGACATGTTCTAAGACAGGTAACTGTACTAACGGTTGACCCACCAAGAAATGACCAGGAGACAAATAATCAAAACTGTCTGTCTCCTCAGAGAGTGGAGTCAAAGGTCGAGAATTCAGGACAGATTCAACCTGACATAGAAGAGTCTGCAGCTCCATCAACGTTAAGAAGCTGTTGCCCATAATTCTTTTTTAATGTGGTATTTCGCCAATTTAAATGACTATTCCTTTTTCTCTTTCTTTTTCTTTTTAAATTGTTAACCTTGTTAAATTTTTCATTTTGCTTTTTAAGCATTACAAGTGACTTGGGAAAAGAATCTCCGAGTGGAGGAGGGTTTAATTTAAAAGGTAATGCAACCTGAAGTTGATTGTTATCTATTTGCTTTATGCTAGATAAGAATTGCATTTCAGCATTTGAATTATTCACTATTTTATGATCTGGGACTGAGTCCAGTTCAACTAATTTTAATAAGTTTGAATTTAATTCGGCTAAAGAGCCTTTTAGGTGACAATTTTTTACTTTTTTAGGGTAAGCTACCTTATGGAGGGGGTCAGCTTTGCCAAATACCACCCAACCCAACGAGGTGTTTTGTGCCACTAAATTTTGGCTGTCATTTTTCAAAATGTCACCGAGGACTAATTTAGAAAATATGTCTGCACCAATTAAAATTTCTACTCTTCCTGGTGTACCAAACAATTTGTCTGCTAGAGGTAGGCCCTGCAAGAAGGTGAATTGACTCCTTTTCAAAGGTACAGAGGGGATGGTCAGATTCAAATCTTTAACAACGTAAAAATCGGCATTAAATTCTAAAGAGTTGTCAACTACAGAATTAAAAGTTAAATTAACAAATTGACTAGCTGTGGCAAGATGCTGGTCGTTCAAACCCCTAACTGAAAGCAGTGTGGGTGAGCTTTTCAAACCCAATAGTTTAACTGCGGTTTCGGAAATAAGAGAAATTTCACTACCGGCGTCAATAAAGGCATTGACGCATACCTGTTGACCTTGGTAATCGAAGGCTTTGATTTGGGCTCTGCTCAATAAGGTTGTGGAACCACAGACTCGAACATGTGAGACTTGTCCTTTCTTTTCAGTAGAAGTGTCCGAATTAGTAGCATTCTTGACCTCCGACTTTTGTTTCTGTTTGACTGAACCACTCTCCGAGTCCTTGTGTGAGCCATCCGTTTTGGTACTAGAAAAATGCAAAAGGGCGGAATGAGTACGTGAACATTGGTTGCAGTTGCTTCGTCCACAAACCGAAACGGAATGTTGTGAAGAAAAGCATTTTAAACATAAATTGTTGTTTCTTATTAAAACAAACCTTTCATATGGCTTTAATGCGATAAATTTGGGACATCTACCCACCCAATGTTGGGCTTTACAAGCTATGCAGCTATTATCAGGCTCTTTAGCTTGTAAATTTAAAGTCTTGGCATTAAAGTTATTTTTGGTAAAAGTTTTATTTTTATTAACGGTTTGTGCGTGTGATTCCAGATAAGAATCTGCACGCTTTTCTATAAATTCTAATAAAGAGTCTAAAATTGGTATTTGATCATTATCTAAAGTTAAATACCAATCCTGTTGTGCCTTAGGGTCCAATTTGGAAGACACTAACTTGACTAAAATAATGTTCCACTGATCTGTCTCTATTTTTAAATTATTTAATTGCAAAACAATTTGCTTGACAGTTGTGGTTAAATGGTGATACATTTTAGCATTTGGTGAAGTAATCACTTTTAAATCAAATAGTTCATCTAACAAGTCGAAAACAATCTTTCGGTACTTGTAGTACTTGCTATGAATCAAATCAAGTGCAATTTGATAATTGTCATTAGTGACTTCTAAGTGACGAATGTGATTTAGAGGTTCATCACCTAAGAAACTTTTTAAATAAATTAATTTTTGACAGGGAGAAAGCTGTGCATTTTCACCTATGGAGGCATTAAACTGATGTAAAAAAGCTGGATATCTAGTATATAAACCATTAAACTTTTCCAAATTAATTTTAGGAAGATTTATTTGTAAGCTGTTTGTATTAGAATTTTCAGAACTGCTTTGTGAGTCAGTTGACTTACTAACAGTCTGCAGCTTGTCTAAAGCATTCATAACATTGAGTTTTAGCGTTTTAAGCTGACTAATTGTTGAGGATATCTCCGGCAATATAAGGTCAACTGGTTGAACCTCCTGTAAGTCATGTTGATAAATGTAATGCCTACAGTTCTCAACTTCCTCAATAATAGATTTTAATTCTTCTAGACATTCATTGCCTGAAGTTACAGTAATAACTTCCATATCATTTATGAAAGACAGGCAATTACTACTTCTGTCTTTGGCTAAAGCCCAAATGCCTTTAATGTATTTGACTTGCTTTTGAGTCATTTTTATATAATTAAATTATTAAAATTTATTTATTTTAATATAAATTATAATAAACAAGTTTAATATTTGTCAAAATAATAAATATTTTGGTTGATTAATACTAAATTGATTAATCTGATTTGTTTATATAAAATTGTTATATAACTTAACTAAATGTTTATATAAAAAATTTGATTAATTATTGAATTAATTATCGTATCGAGTCACAAATGGTCGCCACTGAATGAACGTTCCACAAAATAAATAAATATAAATATTGCGTTTGATAAAAACTCTTTACATTTAAAGAATGATTCAAATTTAATGTTTGTTTACATTCCAGCTGTCAAAATATAAAATGACACTTTGGCAGCTGTCAATGTTTGTTTACTAACAACAGTAAAAATGTTCAACTTAAAGTTTGTTTTATTAAATAAAACGTTTGCAAAATATAAAAATTTGCTAAATAATGAAAGCTTTTTGTTAAACAAAAGTTTGTCTTGTCAAAACGATCGACAGTATGTTTTGTCCTGTCACGTGTTGCCAGTATGTTAGGGAGACCTCAATTGATGACTAAGTTTATACGGATTCACGGACGAACGGCTAATCCCTACATAAGCGGTATAAAATAAATGCGAACGCGTATTCCTTAATTATCGGTCTACCTTGGGAAAACACGAATATCCAAGATTGAGGGATTCGTTACCATAGACGTGTTTTTATAACCCTGTCCGGTACTAAAAAGGTACTTGATTGCAGATTCGAATAGTTAAAAGATATATTAGCAAAAAACTTTCATAGATTATTATTAAAAAAAATAAATGTAAGGAATATTTTGTGGAAAGTTAAATTCAGAAAATAATGATTAATAATTTTTTAATTAAAATAATGAAATTATATTTTAATTAACAAAGAGTATTTATTATTTAAACAATAATGAGTAAAGTATTATAAATTCTTTATAACAAAGAGTGCAATTTGAATTAAATAATAATTGTTTTAATACATATATTATAATCAGTACTTATCTTAAAAATAAGATGAATAAATTTCCTCTGTCAATTATTGAGGTAAATTGGTAAACAGATATCAATTCAATACAGATGCTTCTTCATCACAAAAGCCAATATCTAGATGATCTCGACAGAACAGGTGGTTTAAGGTATGATCACAGCAGAGATGTTTTGAAGAGAGTGATGGCAGGAGAGGGGTAAGAAATTCCCCTGGCTTCCCTTGTCCTTGAGCATACGTCACAGATCAAGATGGCGTCGGTAGTAATGAAGTTAATTATTTTTCTTGTTAAATAAAGAAAAATATACAAGAATTGCAGTTTATCCAAGTTTGGAATGAAACGTCTTGTGAAAGGTGACAATATAGTCTGATGAAGCCTGTTCCAGTTGAGCTCAGGGAATAAAATTATTTCCAGGGCCAACAAAAGTATATTAGGGTATTTCCAACTTCGTAAAGATTTACAGCCCACTTTTTAAAAGCCGATGGCTATTTTACGGAAATCCACAATTAAATATAAAAAGAACCAATACAAATGGCCTTTAAACACATATAAAATAAAACTTGGAACAAGTAAAAAATGGCTTCTAGAGAGACTGCCCTCCAAATAGGGCTTGCTCCCAAAAGATCAACCGACCAGTTCGGTGATATGAACAAGAAAATGGCTTCGGCGAGGAGACAGACCCCCAAGTAGGGCTTGCTCCTATAATGCCGAACCAGCTAGTTCGAGAACATGATCAAGAGTGAAAAGGCTCTCTAGCGAGAGACCGAACGGTTAGAAAAAGGAATGGGAAAGCGAGTTATGTTATCTCAACTGTGATTGGTAGAGGGTTAATCTTTCAACCAATAAGAATCAATCTTTCTGTTCAAGTCGGTGATAGGGTTACTGGCTTGTGTGAGTGTAAGCAACTGTCGACATATATTTTGACCTTGAAGCGAAATAAGATATATTTTTTCTTTATTAAAATAAACAAAGTCGTTTATAAATTCAAATATTTTAAAGCGATTTGGTAATAAAAGCGATGCTTTTATTATTGAACTTTTAAACCTATGTATAAAAAATATCAAATTTAAAGTAAATATACTCTTTAAAATGAATTATTTTCAGTTAATGAAGTAAATATAAACTTATTATTTAATAAATGATTGCTTTTATAAAATAGTTATTCCTTGAAATATTCAAAGAGATAAAAAAAATTAAAAATAAAATAATATAATAAAAAAGCTCAAACTTCAAATTCACTGAAGTTTGACCAACCTATACTTCAGGGCATGGCATCCCAGCACACGTGAGCTCATGATTCTTTTAACAAGAGAATCATGTCCTATCCCTAAACCTAATCAACTTCAATCCCTGATTTCACAGATCCTTATTCCTCAGGTAGTTGCTCGCCCTTCTAATACTAACATTGAGATTACGACTAAGGTTTACTTATCTTATGGAAAACCAAATTCTTTATCAATGGAACGTAGTAGAGTTTTTACTTCTGTTCTTTTGTAGATAACAAAAGTACAAACCTACTTCAGGGCATGGCATCCTGCCCACGTGAGCTCATGATTCTTTTACCAAGAAAATCATGTCCTATCACTAAACCTAATCAACTTCAACCACTGTTTTCTCACAGTTCTTTATTCCTCAGGTAGTTGCTCGTCATTCTAATACTAACATTGAGATTACGACTAAGTTTTTTTTATTTTATGGAAAACCAAATTTATTATCAACGGGTGTAACGAGTAGGTGTGTACTTCTTTGTTCTTTTAAATAATAACAAAGCACAAACCTACTTCAGGAACATGGCATCCCTGCCCACGTGAGCTCATGATTTTTTATGAAGAGAATCATGTCCTATCCCTAAACCTAATCAACTTCAATCCATGTTTTTACAGATCCTCTATTACTCAGGTAGTTGCTCGTCCTTCTAATACTAACATTGCTTCGCATTGGATAAAGTAAAAAGAATCCCTATCGACGATAAACGTTAACCCTGCACCCAGATCTCCAAGAACCTCATCTGTACCAGAGGACTAGGGCATATATGCTGTAGTTTCGGTTTCCAATTGAAAGGCTTTTGTAATAGTCTTTCGACAAATATAGAAATCACACACACACACTCAGAGGATATAACTCGAGTCATGAATTTATATACATTGGGGTGGTCCTTATTTTGGATATTTTCAAATTTTTACATTGACAGATAGATGATCATATGGTTCAAAATGAATAAAAAAATCTCCCCAAGTTTCAAATCTCTATCTCAATTTTACCCTTTTGCCGAAGCAATGCAAGATTCCCATCATCTAATTAACATGGGGTTTTTGGAATTGAACTATCAATTTTTTATTCCGGCAAAATTAATGGTTCAAAAAATTTGAAACTCTATAGACTTTATCCTTATAATAGTAGCTATCCCTTAGAATTGTTACAGATTCTTAGCTATCAGAATTTTTGAGTCTATAACTTACTAACACTAATATATAGAAGTAATTTATCTATCTGTAACTCCAAAATTATTATAGATAAAAATCTGTAAAAAATTCTGAAGGATAGCTACTATTATAAGGATAAAATCTACGAGGTTTCAAATTTTTTGAACCATTGCTTTGGCCGGAATAAAAAATTGATATTTCAATGCCAAAAACCCCATGTTATTTAGATGGGAAACTTGCATCGCTGTTCGGCAAAGGTTAAAATTGAGATTGAAACATGAAACTTGGGAGATATTTTTTTTATTTATTTCGAACCATATGAGCCTCTGTCAGTGTAAAAATTCGAAAAATACCCAAAATAAGGACCACTCTAATATACATTATTAGTAATTACATCAAGTTAAAAACAACCACATTGATTTCTCTTTAGGAAATTATTTTTCCTTCATTGAATGTAAAAGCTCAAATTGCTAATAGTAGCAGGCTTAAAATTTCTAAATAAATTACAAGGGATTATCATCTAATGGATTTGAGCTGTTATGGATAACTTTTATTAGCCGCATGTCAAAGGATTTTTTGGCACTCGGGCTCAATTCCCGAGGGGTGGATACAATTATTCTGACATATAATAAAGATACAGCTCGTAATTGGTTGATGATAATCTGGTGATTTATTATAAATTTTAAGTTGGTTACTATCGACAATTTGAACTTGTATATGAAATTCATCCCAATTGACCTTCAATATTACCATCGAATAAGACATTGATAGGCCAGGGTCAGATTAATTCACCCATGGGGAAATTATATATAATTTTTTCTTTAATAAATTTTGAAGTCGTTCTAAAATAGTGATAGATATAGCAATAATTAACATAAGACTCACTAAAAAAAACAGGTGTATTATTATTAGACTCAATCGCATCCATATTATTTAATGAATTAAGTATATTGGACAGGAAAGTACTTTTTAGTATTTTAGTACTTTCCTGTCCAAATATACCTGCTAATATTATTAATTCATAGGACTCACTATTTATCCACCGAACAAATTCTTTCTAATGAAGTTTGTAATTATCATCATCATTGAGTATACAGTCCTAAGACTGGTTTGATGCAACAATCCGTCTCCACTCGACTCTGTCCCCCGCCAGCTGTTTGACCTCTCTAAATGTCTGGCATCCCATATCCCCAATTATTTGGTTGAAATATTCTAATCTGGGTCTTCCCGTTCTCCTTTTCTTTCCCACCTCCCCCTCCAAGATATCCCTAAGCAGTCCCCCATGTCTCAGTGTGTGCCCCATCATCTGACCTCTTCTCTTCTTCAGACTCTTCCACAAGGTTCTTCTTTCTCCGATTCTTCCAAGAACTTCTTCATTTGTAATTTTATCCATCCATTTGATATTCATCATTCTTCTATAGCACCACATTTCGAAAGCCTCTAATCTATTTCTCTCCGCTTTGTAATTAGTAAAACAGAATATAAATTCTTCTAAATGATCAATGACGTGAATCGTATTATATTATTTCTTTAGAACGATTTCAGAAGTCGAAAAACACAAGAAAATTGTAATTGATTGCTTGGTCGCTCGGGAAGCCTATCTGCCAGGCGTCCCAAGGTTTGAATTAAGTCAATTTTTTATTTGATTCCTTATTATGTTAAAAGAGGCCCGAAGCGCAAAGAAAATTATTTTAGCTATCATTTTATTTCTCTCTAGAACATCTGAATGGATTCCAATAGCCAGAATAACTCAATAACGGAAAGTCGTAGAAAGTTCGTTCTGTTTGAAAATCTTTGTAATTTCGATGAGGAGGAGCAGATTAGATGTTGTGCTCCCTAACTTTGGATCAAATATGCTGAAAATATTTTTTTTCTCAAAATTATTAATATAAACAATAAATTTCTTAGTTCTTTATAATTAACATATTTGAATTTTTACTAGTACAATTTTAACAGGTAAGCATACGAGTCTGAAAAAGTATTTACATTTTCTTCTAATTTTCACCGATTTGAACCTCTGTTTTTTTTATGATTAGTTGATGCGATTTAGAAAGCTTTTTTTCGAATTGAACAGCTCAGAGTGCCCTCCAATCTTAAATTGAATATTTTTCCCATGTATAAATTCTTTCTACCTTATCTCAAATCGAACCTTCTATTAATATATGAATGCTTCAATTGCCAAATTGATTAACTCCATAAAACAAAAAAGTTGTGAAATGAGATGAAATAATGTACATTATTATATTATTTCTTATTCAATGGTCAAATATTTTTTGTTATTTAGTGGTGTTAATACAGTAGTCTCACTAATCCGGTACTATTAAAAACTAGGTGGTGCCGGATTATTGGAATGTTCGGATTACTGGATTGTATAGAAAAATTCATAATAAATAAAATAAAATAAATTTCACCCGATATGGTTAACAAACGGATAGCAAATCGCGGGCGAAGGGTGCCGGATTATTGGACGTTCCGATCTATTGAAGTACCGGATTAGTGAGACTCTACTGTATTTATTATTAGAGAAATTTGTTTTGAATATATACAATTAGGAGGGAATCAAGTGCTTTGAAATTAAAATTTAATAAAATTCAGAAAGTGTAGTTAATCAATTTGGGAAGCATTCATTTATTTTTATTTTGAGTTTCCCCTATTAAATACGTATTTTTCCATCACTCGAAACCAAAAATTAATTATTTAAAATAATGATTATCTATTGAAACAATAGATCTTAAATCAATTACCTAATCGTTAAAAAGTATTTTTTTTTATTCCTATAATTATATGTTCCTATTAGTTATACGCCAGTAAGGATATCTGATCCTCAAGAAAAGAATGTTGGTACGCGATGTATGTTTCGGATTACGCGTTTCGTTTTTCACTTGTATCTTCAAATAACAAGAGGTTATAAACTCTGAAACAGATTATATCTTTTTTCATTCATATTGCCCCGTCTTTGTAAATCACCGTTCGCGTGTATCTCTAAAGGACACGCGTGCGTGCCATAGGGCCTACCGGCTGACTCTAAACCAAAACAAACTTTGAGACAAAAAAATTCTAGTTAGGTATATTTATATTATACAAATGGATTAAAAAATAGTAAAAAAAAGAATGACAAATCATTTTGAGTGTATTCTACCGACTCTTGAAGATTCTATCTAAAAACACGTAGCAAAGAGCGTCTCGAGTGGAACTCATGGACCGATGGTTGTGAAGCTATTTTTTGTTGTGTTTTTTAATGATATTGAAGCGAGAAGTTACACCAAGAAGGTGCACCCCCCAAAGGCCTGGATTGGTCCCTCTATCATGAAAAGAAGAAGGGGAAGAGATTTTATGGTCTAGGAGTCGAAGAAATCTGTGGATACGGGTTTTAAACAGCTGAAGATTATACGTTAAAGAAAAGACGGCGACAGAAACCGAAATGTCTAGAGGTCATAGGAATAAACGATTTGGTGAAAGCTTTGTATTTTTAGTCAATTTGACAGCGAAGGGATGCTGGGCGTTCGAAAATAGCGTGTTTTTTTTTACAAATAGGGCTTTAGGAGGGATTATTGATTTTAACTCCTCTGAGCAAACAACATGGTAATATTAGTTGAATAAAAGATTTCACTGTCGATGGTAACAGAATTGTTTTTATTTTAGGTTAAAAATAAAATGAGAGAGTCTTCTGTTTTTTAAATAAAATAATTTTTAATTAACCTAACCTAAAACATGGTAATATTTATAGTACTGGGAAAGAGCATAAACGGTTCTACGGTGAGCCAAGGAGTCGAGCGAGTTAGATATGGTTGAGTCTCTTTTTAACCGACTTCAAAAAAAGGAGGAGGTTCTCTATGCGACTGAATTTTTTTTTGTGCCTATGTTACCTCATATCTCCGCCAATTGTGGACCGATTTTGAAAAAAATTTGCATTGGGTCCAGTCTACGTTCCGATTGGTCCCATTTTTTTCGTAGGTATTAGACCTTTTTTGTTAGGTTTGTTCAGGACTAACTTCTTTGTTTATGAACCGATTTCGATGATTCTTTTTTTATTGGAAAGGGGGTATCTTAGGGATGGTGCAATATTAATTTGGTCAAGTTCTGATGATAGGATCACTATTAATAACATCACTAAAAAGAGAAAAATAAAAATTTTTAATAAAAAAATAAAACCGACTTCAAAAAAATTAAATGCAACAAATAAAATACACTAAAAGGTATAAAATAATTATTATCTTATTTAGTTACAACTAAACGACGAAATATTAACATGAAATTACTTTTTTAAGTCGGTGCCAAACATATACCTTTTATGAATCGCACTCGACGGATCTTACTTAGTACGTTTGGTGGGCACGCTCGCTTATATGTATAGTTTGTTTGGCACCGACTTCAAAAAGTAATTTCATGTTAATGTTTCGTCGTTTAGTTGTAACTAAATAAGATAATAATTATTTTATACCTGTTAGTGTATTTTATTTGTTGCATTTAATTTTTTTGAAGTCGGTTTTATTTTTTTATTAAATTTTTTTATTAGTTTAATTGCTCTCTTCTGAATTGCATCTAGAATGGCAACAGATGAGAGCCATTTTTGAGACATGGACGAATTTGACTCTTATAGAATAAGAAGTTGATTGGGCGTAAAATACCTTCTCGACTTTAATAGAAAACCAAATTGGATACAAATCGAACAAACGCATTCGCCAATTCGTTTATTCCTATGACATTTAGAGACTGGAACTCTCTTCCCCCGACCGTCTTTCCAGCAACTTATAACCTTCAATCTTTCAAGACCTGCATCCACAGATACCTTCGACTCCTACCCAATCCCTAAATCTCTTCTTATTTTTACAATACAAAGATCCACCGCGGACTACAGAGGTTATACCTTCTTGGTGCAACTTCTTCTTGTAACAATATCATCATTATAAAAAAAGTTTGCACGCAGCAGCTTTAGCAGCAGACGTGTTTTAGTTATTTCAAGAGATATCGAGATATAAAATTAAATGTTGTAACTCAAATTATTTTATTCATTTGAAACACCACCAACTCCAACTTAATACTCATGATAAATTAAAAAATGATTCACAATCAACAAACACCGCGTTCACTAAGTTTTATTCCAAGAGAGGTCAGACCTGGTTGTGATGTCCAGCATTGATATATTATCATTGAATTCCAGTGAGTTAGAATTGATTGGTATGTCTGGAATGTTCCTATAAATGAATTAAAATTTAATAGCTTATTCACGATGTTTTGGCTTCTGAATCTGGAGCCGTCTTCAAATAAAAAATAGTCACTTAAGCCCATCGATCTATAAAATGTCCTCATTAGAATCCAGTATCTTCATTAGAAGTCAAAACGTAGGAGATAAAACTAGAGAATTTCAACGAATTTTGTAATTTCACCATGTTTGATTCAACCGCTAAGAATATTTCAGTTAAAAGTCGATTAATTTAGAAGCAATAAGCAATAATAAAATTTAATAAATTTACATTTTTTATGTAATTCACAGTATTTGACTTCATTTGTTTTCTGTCTATGAGAAGCTCTACTTTTTTATTCGAAACAATATTTGTTCAAAATTACAAGGCCGTATATTCCTAATACGCTGTTAAATAACAGATTTCGCACTTCCCCACATTTTCTATTTCAATATCTCAATTATTCCTTAATTTTGAAGAAAAAATTTATTTTAAAATTTTGAGTGCATTTTATCCAGTCATTACTATTGAATCAGAAATATTTGACTTAAAATTTAAATGACTTAGAAACGGGAAATTGCAAAGGATTGATTCATAAATGTATGAATTGTAACATTAGAGATTTTAAAAATAATTCGTAATTTTTTCTAATTTTTTTGAAAAATGTTAATTCCGATAAATACCAGACTTTGGTAGGGAGCTAAGATTATCTTAGATCAAAATGTATTCTTTAAAGTGAATTCTAAAATAAATTCTAGTGACTTAAAGATTCCAGAAATAATTTTTCCAGAAATTCTTAAAATAAGCCTTCCAACTTTCAAATCCTTTCGTTTCAACTAATTATATTAATAGCACATTAGTAATGGTTGTTGAAATTATTTTTTATTAACTTAGACCGATTTAAATTAATATATATATATATATATATATAATTGTGAGGATTTTTTTAAAAGACAATTTTATAGGCATAATTTGAACCGCCCATACCATAGATCCACTATTTCTTTGTATTTTTTAGATAAATTCTAGCAATTATCATTGGCATAGTTAGAGAGTTTTCCTAGGGGGGCGGGGGGCATGCTACCAGATGATTAGCCACCACAGTGTTTGAATTTCGGTAATCCGATTACAGATCAACAAAGTTTTTAGTAAAATTGACAAATTTTGGAAGTGACGAAAAAATTTAATGAGAAATACATAAAGGATGCCTCGTAATAATGGAATTTCGATTTTTCTAGGGATGACAATAAGTTTTGTGGGGAGACACTGTCCCCTTGCCCCTCCCCCTAACTATGCCCATGCCAATCATATCAAGTTTATAGGAATATTTGAGTATTTTATTTTGTTGAGACATAATTTATAGAGTTCTGTTAAAACGTTAAAATCTTTTGGTGTTGATGCAATATCTGTCAGACAGACGTTTGTCAAAGCGCTGTTGCTCGTAAATTAAATGGGATACCAACTTTGAAATTAAAAATGTGTATGTATTTTTATTTTTTCACAAAATTAAAAATCATTTTATAATTATTTGAATTGCATGATTATTTCTTTCGAGAAAGGTCAAATTTTATATAGATTCGAAAATAAAAAAAAATTTATCACACTGGGTATGAAATATCCTTGCAAAGATATTCTCGATTTGAATTAGCCTAACTTTTTTAAAATGACTCTGTGAAAGAGCCACAAAGTCATCATTTTTAGATGAATGCAAAAAAAATTGAAAACTTCCCCATGGTCAAATTACAAAATTAGTTGAAATTTTCTAGTTTATTCACTACGTTTTGACTTGTAATAAAGACAATGGCTTGTAATGACTACATTTTAAAGATCGATGGGCAGAAGTTACTATTTTTCATTTAAGGTATTCTTTCGCGACAATCCACGCAAAAAGTTTTAGCCTCATAATCATTCTATACATATATGAACGGTGCTAAAATTTTAGGTTATATTTTTTAACGTGACTGTACTTCTCACACTACTATATCCTCTTTATGAATGGATCGTTTCCAAGTCATTGATCTTATATCCTCTCCACTAAAAATAATTGCCTAAACATGTTTGTTTGTTTTTTATTTTTGATCAAAACTACGAGGTAAATAATTTCAATTTTTTTTTAACTTACTCCGAATATATTATTCTAACAAATATTAGTTTTTCATCAAGATAGTGAAAGTCCTTCAATGAAAAAAATTAAATAATGATCATTTTCCCACCCTTTCCCAATCTATCATATGTAAAAAATTCCATTTTTAATTGCAATTATTTCAAGTTTGATGTGGTAAATCGTCTTCAAATTTTAACAGTGTGTTTATTATGCTTTTAATGACTTATATTCCAAGTTTCGAAGACTTCTTGAATTTTTGCATTTGTGAAAGAACTACCTTAAAGACGGTTCTAGAACGCCGTGAATAAATTAGTAAATTTCAATTAATTTTGTAGTTTCATCAAAGATGGTCAAAATTATTATATAATTTTTGAAGCCTGTTTACCAATGCGTTAATGAAAAAAAAATCAATTTTTGTTTTTCAAAACTTCTGGAAAGAAAATTTTGTAATTATGTCATATGTATGAACTACTGATGAAATGACCACTCTAGACTTTTTTGTTGTTTATTTTAGGAAAATTCTACAAGAGGCAAGTGATTTCCAGTTAATTCCCAGTCGATGCTCCTGTCACAAACAATATGAATTATTTAAATAAAAAGTTCAATTTGCAGAGAAAAGTAGATTGCTTGAAAAAAATCACTGGACTGCGAAGCCTACCTGCAGGGCGTACCGAGTAATTTATTCTAGTAGTCTCGGCAATAAACTATACACTATTTAATAAATGAAATTCCGGGAGCTTGTAAATTGCAAACACCCTGTAGTGATGTTTCCCACGAGACTTGCAGCATCCCTGACCGCACCCGCCATCGCTTCTTGTGATCAAACCGTTTGGGCGTCTGAGACAAAACGGCCAGAAGCAGAGAGAGAGGCCGAAGACAAAATGGTGAGGTCATAACCCCATCATTAAACGGACCCGATGACAAAAATGATTCCGCCAGGCCGAATAATGACGCATCTATTTATAGACGTTGCTCGTGTATTTATGGCTCTGTTTTTTTAATGTCCGCTCTGTCTATAAGCGCCGGCCGTTTACTAATTTGTTTTTGCATTCCCATTTTCAAACAAGTTAATCAAAGATAATTTATAGGGAGATTAATTAGAGGGAGCGTACGTTCGAAGAAGCCAAACATTATTTATTTAGCATTCGAATTTGGGTACGAAATGTTTGAAAATATACCCATAAATACAGACAATGTCCGTAGGACTATGTATATATTTATAGTTTAATTTAATGCTTTAAAACAGAATAATTATTGTTCCATTTGATTTGTGGTATAAGTTTTTAGGTGTATCAGCATTCAGGTCAATATCTAGAACACCTGTCAAGGTATTTTAATAAAACATAAATAATACATCGAAAGTTTTTTCTACTTTAATTAATTTCAGGTTGCTGAAGCTTGATATAATATATAATCTGATATCTTGAGGTGTGATCGTTCAGAGGCGCCAACCTGCTCAGGAGCTAGACTTCTCTCTAGAGTTATTTAAATACTACTCAAACACCTAATCGAATGAATAATGTTTTCACATATTCAAATTTTCCCACGAAGTTTCCCATTGTACCATATATTGTTTATATAAAAAATAAATAGAGATAGTCAACTACCAAATTCGCGGTTGTATGAATTATTTTAATTATTGTTTGTTGTTTCAACCGTTCGGGAATTGAACTTGGGTACTTATAGCGAGGTGTAACTAGATCTGACATATATAGCACGGTAAAAAGTTTCACTCAAAGAATCGATCTTCATCATTAAAAATGTTTTCCCTTAAAATGACTGGATTTGGCGAGTAAGAATTTCACTTTCGGGTGCTGATCACACTGGTACAGTATGGGATATGTTATTTGCATTCTGAAATAATCGTCCAAAATGCTCACTACTAGCTCTCGGACTATTTGTCTTTTATATCTATTGTTTATATTTTGGGTCTGTTGAACTTCAGAATAACTTGACTGGTAGCTTAGATCAGCATACCTGTTTATTAAAGGTAAATAATGTACATGATCTGAATGTGATTTTGACTTAAAAGCTGATCCATGTTTATTTTAAGGTGAACAAACAGGCTCCAAGTAGATTATGTTTAATTATTGGAGATCTTTCACTTTTCAGAATTCAATAAAATTCACATCATTTTTCCATTAATTTTATTCCAATTTTTAAAATTATTTCGTAAAAAACTAAAATATTTTTCTGATGAACTCCAACGTGAACTCCTAGAAAGTGCTAACGTCATCGGTCATATATCTTTAGCATTATGTTTATTCAGGTTTCAAAAGCAATCAAGGGCGCTGAGTGCAAAAAAGTGTGAATTTGGGAAAAAGCTATTAGAAATTACATTAAATTAAAATTAAGAAATATTTTTATGATACGAGAGTTCTAAACCGATTTTTTTATATCTGGAAATATCACGGTTTTACCATAAATGTGGTTAGTAGAAATAAGCGTATGTTCACATGTACAGATCTCTAGTTTAATGGACTTCTTAAAGTATCCAGAAAAGTTTGGTAAGGATTTTATAATTATAGAAATATCGAAAAAATTTAAGGAGAAAACACTCTTCAAACAACAGAAAGCTTAGAGGTGCTTAAGGAAAACGAGGTGGACTGAAATGAAGAACTCAAAGTAACAAAGTGAATAAGTCTACAAAAAGTTGGGGGGAGGGAGCAAATTAATCGGTCACGCAATGAGATATAAGTGCACTCTTGAAAAATATTTTTGAAGGCAAAATAAGAGAGGAGAACCATGAGAATTTCATTCTGAAAGAATTTGATCTTAATAAGATACTGTAGATACTATGTTAGTATGAAGAGGATGATGATGGACAGTGAGAGTGGATGAATTGACAAGCTTTTAGAAGATGATGATGACAGCAAACTCTGATTATTTGAAATTTAGAGAGGCTAGAACACGATGAAACTGACAACGAACTCCATTTATTTAAGACACATCGAAACTAGAAAACTTTGCCTCAATTAATAATAAGCTGATCTAATTATGTCTTTTATGTTCTCGATTTGTTTCCATTCTCACGAATTAGTTAATAATAAATGACTGCTCAGATTAGTTCTAACTTCAAATAAATATAATCAACTGGTACCCTCGAAGAGCGAAGCTCCACAGGAGGCCAGAGTATTAAATTTATCTGAAAATAACTTTTGATTCTTGGCGTGATAGCACGAATAAATAATTGAAAAGTTTTTAATTTGAAAGAAATAGGTTGTCCTCTGCTTGATGTAAATAAACATACGCTTATATATATATAAAATTATTAGTTAGAATTAAAATTTAAATTCTAACTGCTTTCTACTAAGTAAAGAGCAAAAAAATTTCAATATCCACGCGATACTGACCACATCAAAAATAATATTTATAATTAAAAAAGACTAATGATGAAGGCCAAGCCTTCGAAACTTTAGTCCCAAACAAATAAATTATATATATATATATATATATATATATATATATATATATATATATATATAAGCCTCACTGAACATATATATATATATATAAAATTATATACTATTATGTGTGTATGTTTATTTGCATCAACTAGAGGACAACCTCTTTGTTTCTCTTTACGAATAAATAAGCTTATAGAAAGCTTATTCTGGTGTCAAATTTTTATATTACAAAAAAGTAGAACTGACTAGATTTTGGTTTTTTTAATTTAAGTACTAAATAATGAAAAAATAAAAAAATAAATAAAAAACATTTTACATGAGCTAAAATTTAGCAGAAAAGTTTCTATTAATAAGTGCACCTTAGTACCAAGTTCCAAGTTACTAGTTTCAAGGTTTTAAAGAGAATATGATGCCAAAAAAATTAATTACTAACTAATAAAGTAACAAATAAATCCGAAAAACGAAAACAACTTATAACAATTATTTTTGGAATTTATGAAAATGAATCAATTAATAGGGTAGGTACATATTTATTTATCGTTTTGTTCAAAGAATGTCAACAAAAATTAATGGTAAATAAGGGATAAAGGGTAGGGTTAATAAGCAGTGGGTTAGAAAACCGTCCGCCTCAGCAAGACTTTAGTTTTCTTTAAAAATAAATAAAAAAATTTAAAAAAAAAACAATCTCAAAACGTTTATAAGAAATCCAAACGTTTCGGGAGAAATACTCCCTATATTAATGTAAATTTTGAAAAATAGTTGCTTTAAAAAATAAATATAAAGAAATTATATTACTATATATAAAATGAGACAATAAAAGATAAAAAAATTTAATTTATTTATTACGAGGCTATAGTTTCGAGGGCTTTGCCTTTGAAACACACATCAATTCCTGTGAATCAATTGTAATAGACTGATGAAGAGGGCACAGCCCTTGAAACTATAATCTCATTATAAATAAATTAAAAATTTATTTTTCCAGCAAAAGACCCCCTCTTTTATTGTCTCCTTTAATTTATAAAAATTCTACTACTCTCGGCAAAAAGAAACTTTCAATTTATATTACTATCGTTTCTTTATATTATTTCTTTTCAAAGAAACTATTTTTCAAAATTTACATTAATAACGGTAGAATTTCTCCAGAAATGTTTGGATTTCTAATAAACGTTTTGAGATTGTTTTCTAAAAGAATTGTTTTTATTTAATAAGAAAAAACAATATTTCTATATTTTTTTACTACGGAACACTAAAAAGGCAAAATGGCTATACATGATTTTATTTGTATTGCATACTGTTAAGAAATTATTAAGCAATAATAAATGTCACAAAGATAATATTATTATAATTTCAATTTCATAAATTTATGTGTTTTTCCAGCTGATTGTACCTTCTATAATGAAAATTTCTCTATTAAAGTTAGATTGTTCGGATAATATACCAGACACACGAGTTCTAATAACTCTATAACTATAAATAATAACCGACAAAACAAGATTGATTGATATTGGACAATCAATTTCAAACGGTTGATTGAAAATGATGTGAAGAACTCGCTCGAAGGTATCGGGAGAAATTGTTTAAACAAACGTTCAGTCGAGCACAATTGATTTCGAAATGGTATTTGTCTTGAAACGTCGCACATTCATTATTTATCGATTGATTTACATATCACTTTCCACTGTAGAATGAATGGAATATCATCTCAATTGATAGAGAGAAAAAAATATTCAAATGAACCGGAGTGGACAAGTGTTCCTGTTCCCCTTCTTTAGGGAAATAAATCATTTCTAGTCATTAATTAATTGTTTAATATTTTCTGTGTAGATCAATAACGGGATCAGGGTTTTTTTCCTTTTTGTTTTTTATTAAGATAATTAATCTTGGGGAAAAAGATTCACGATTAGATCAGACAACGGTTTTTTTACCAACGCGGTGTTTTTTGATTCATTATACTCTTACATATTATAAGTAAATATCAAATATAAATTAAACTTTTTCATTAATTACACTATTAAACAAAAAGTCTTCCTTATAAACCTAACAATGGATTCCAGTAGAGTTATATACGCTGATTAACATGCAATTTTACAACACGTCAGAGTTTTGAGATATTACTGTCAAAATGACGAAAAATGCCATTTTGACCTATTTTCGAGTCACATTAAATATTAAACAGCAATATTTAAAATTAAAATATTTTATTGACATAATAGAATACAGCTTCCTCTTTGATTTTCAAATTACCACTTGTTTTTAGCTCAATTAGAACTCGAGTTATAACTAAAAAACTAAGACTATATGTTTTTATCATTTATAATCACGTAGTTTTAGTTTTTGAGTTATAACTCGAGTTATAATTGAGCTAAAAACAAGTCGTAATTTGAAAATCAAAGAGGAAGATGTTTTCTGTTACGTCAACAAAATATTTTGATTTCAAATATTACTGTTTAATATCTAATGGGACTCGAAAATAGGTCAAAATGGCCTTTTTCGTTTTTTTGACCGATAATATTTCAAAACTCTGACGTGTTGTAAAAAATCGGGAAATAGCATGATAATCAGCGTAAAAAACTCTACTTGAATACATTCTTAGGTTTACGGGGAGAAATTTTTGTTTAATTTTTGTCTAGCAGTGTTATTATTATCATTTCCGTCCATATGTGTATTTGAAAGTTTATAATGGGAATTAAGGACAAGCTTATTGTGTGATTTTTTTATTTTTCAACCAATGTTTCGTCGACTTTGGCGGCTTCTTCAGGGCTTCACTGTATGTAATGTAACTATTTTAAGCCCTGAAGAAGTCGGCAAAGTCGACAAAACGTTGGTTCAAAAATAAAAAAATCACACAAAAACTTGTCCTTAATTCCCATTATAAACTTTCAAATTTTTCATTAATTTTAATAAAAATATTAATAATAGCAGAGTTATTTAAAGAATTTTTATATGTGATTTTCGGATTCTCAAGTGTTATTTAATCCAAAGGAAGAGAGAAAAAGGATGAAGGTAAAACTCAATATCTTAAGAGAGCAGCTATTGAGATTGCGAAGTCTTGTCATTCGGACTCTGTTAAAAGTACTTCTAGGACCAGAATTTTCAAAAAATGAAAATTAAAAAAAAAATCAATATTTTGACATTTTGTTAAAACATCAGAATTTTAGAATCTAAATTTTCTTTTGTAAGGATAAAATTGAAAAAATGCTGATATCCCTAGTGTTTTAGCTAGAAATCGGTTAAGAGTAAATTTAAGCGAGGAATTCGTGGCTGTTTTTTATAAATTAATTTTACTATTTCCACAGATGAAGTACTATAATGTTTGATTCAAGAGTTTCTTATTATTACATGATAAAAGGAAGCCTCTCTACTTTGGTAATCTGAATGAAAATAATAATTTATTAATAACATTCAATTTATTGAATGAAATCAATTTCAATTATTAAAGATTGAATAAAAATTATACTTTCCCACCATTCAAAATCAATAATTTTCTTTCTTTTTTCTTTCTCTAGGTAAGTGCAGACTTAAATATTCATTAAACTATTAATAGTCAATAGAATAAAACTTGTATACCTATATATAATATTTTTTTTCTTTCTTTCTTTGTTCTTTTTTTCTTTTCAATCTTTAATTAAGAATTTTCAGATATGGCAACTTAAGTAGAAATTGTGAAAAGATTTGATTTTTTTAATGATTTTCTATTATTTTGGAACTAATTATGTTTAGTAACAAAATTTTCCATAGCTTCAATGAGGAATGAGGTACATTAAGGCCCGGTTGTATGTCGCAAAGTAAATGCTTTTTACCACTAACCAAGGTAGATGGTAAAAGGAGCCACTGGGATGGCCAATCAGATGACAGCCACTGAGGGCCGAGTTGTATGTCGCAAAGTAAATGCTTTTTACCATTAACCCAGGGTAGATGGTAAATGGAGGGACTGGGATGGCCAATCAGATGCCAGGCACTGTCAGTACCTGTCATCTGATTGGCCATCCCAGTGGCTCCATTTACCATCTACCTTGGTTAGTGGTAAAAAGCATTTACTTTGCGACATACAACCGGGCCTAAATGGTCTTCTAAAGTAGAGTCTTGATTTTGCCTTGCGAGAGAGTCAGTTAAGCCAACATTTCGATCATCTGATAATAATTTAACGTCTTCAAACAAATTATTAAAAATGCTCAGGAAGAAAATAGATTAAACTATTTATGAGGTTTTTTAATTTAATTCTTTTATATTCTATGACAGGCACTAGCAAATAGAAGAGCATATTTCTTCTACTGTGTGCAGCTTTTGTTTTGCCATCAAGTCAACAATAGATTTCTTTGGTCTTATCTTCTGTGGTCAGATTGATGATCTGCGAGATTCATTCAAGTTAAGCCGCTTTTGATGAAATTAGTAAATTAATTAACAGTTTCTACGCTTTGACTTCAAGTTATGAGATCATTCATAATATGAGATGCTAGAAATTAGTTCAAATATTTTCGGGATGTAAACATCGATTCAACAAATCAATAACTTAAGGTGTTCTAGGTATAAAATCATAACTTGAAAACTATATTAAAATTAAAAGCTTAAACCTTAGAATGCCCAAGAAAATATTAGTTAGATACACCATACAAGATCTAACCTGCAAGAATCACTCAGATCGTTAACATGAGATTTTGAGCAAACTGCCTTGGTTACTGAAGTTAAAAAAGGTGGAACGAGGTTTGATCTTAGATGGGTGACCGTCTACATTCTACATACACTATATATTTTCCTTATATTTACAGCCTTCCCAAGCTCACTTCTAGCGTGTCAATTTCTCTGAAATTGACTGAGGACCAAATTGGCAGTTCCAGCCTTCTATCCCCACTAGAAATGTAACGACTTTACAAATATACTCAATAAATTTATAGAGTTACATTATAGGTTGAAGCTATACAACATTGAATGCATTTAAATTTGTATCAAATGCACACACTACTATAAATTAAACCAGTGGTTCCCGAACTGTGTTCTACGGATTCTAAAAGGTCCGCGAAATACTTAACGGCTGTACCCTGTGACGGAATATGAAAATGTTTTCGCCGAAGTATTGAGATTATTTGAAAATTTCAAATTTTTTTATCGTATTAAAAACGTAGGGTAACCATTTTTTCTATCTGTCTGGATTTCAATTACCACGATAACTCAAGAAGGGAAACTTATCTTTATTTCCATATTTGTAACATTGTCAAAAATATTTATAATTGCTTCTGCTTTAAATTTCATTTATAAATTATTTAATCTAAATTTAGAAATATAATAAACTAGTAAAACAAACCTGTAAAATATTTTTAAAGCACCAGCTCAGAAGGTAGATGGTTTGAGCTAACAGGACCAACTGCACTATTTATTGCCGTGAGTTGGTCAGCTTCACGCTCTGACTGGTCCTACTTCTTTTTCCGAAGCTAGTGAATTATTTTTCAAAAGTAATTAATGATGGAGCATTTGCAGACTTGAAAATCAAAAGTTCAGCCCACTAGCTGGCCAGCGTCAATCCCATAGTACTTCATTAAATTTCTAAATCTCTTTATTGCATCTTTATATAACAATATCGGAATTTAGAAGAAAAAAAATCTCTTCATATTACAAAACTAACCGTTACTTTTAATAAACATTTTATCGTTGATTGGTTGTTCGAAATTTCCAATTACTCTGAGAATTACATAATTACATTGTTTGAAAATTACAAGATAATCAATTTTATAAACAGCTTGAGTGTTTCCGAATTAATTTTCAGAAAATTTATCTTGTTTATTTACATAAAAAATTTAAATAATTTATCGAAGGAATGATTATTAGACACGTGAAAGAGATTTTAATGCTGAGATCGACTGATAGAAAGAAGAGATAAAAATCACTCACGTTAGATAGGTATATAGAATAATGGGATTAAATAAGCCATAATATGAATCAAAGTCTAATGGTCGTGAGCGGTATTGGGGAAATTAAGGTTCAGCTAACTAAATAAATAAATAATTGTATTCTAGATTCTCAGACTCTGCCGCGTAGCTTAATTATCTTTTGACAGACTGACCTGAACAGAAAGAAAGTTCTAAGTACTTTTTGGTAAACAAGCAAAGGGCGAAGGGAGTCAGGGCTGATGAAGAAGGGCTCCGCCTTTCCAAATCGGTTAACGGAATCCGGGATTGAAATTCAATCAGAAAATCTGTCTAAGGCGTAGACTTTAAATTAGAACCGATGCACTGAATGAAAGGCTTGTCACAATGCATGTCAATGAGAAAATCATTTCTTGCTCTGAAGAAGAGTAAGTATGTGAAGAAGAAGTGAAATAAAAAGAAGATATTGTATAGAATGACGTTTCTTTTATTTATTTTATGACGTTGCACTTCTTTTCTTATTGTTGAAGAATTGATGATTTGAAGTGTATATAAATAAATATTAAAAAGAAGAGAAATATGGGAAAGAATTTTACTCGCATTTTACAGCTCAACTTGCCGGGTGGCCTGAATGTTATATTTACAATTTTTTTTTTTCAATTTTTCAATTTTTGCTTAGAAATGTCTGAAATGTGGAGAAATATCATTTAGAATCAGTATTTTTTTTGTCTCTCTGGATTTCGATACCCATTTAATTCGTGAAGGGAATGTTGTAGAATGTTAGTTTTGGGTTATAAGTTATGGTGCTATAATGTTTGTATTTTTGAAAACAAAGAACTAATTAAATTTTAGACTTTCTAGCTCCAGAACTTAGTGGTGAAAAATACTAAAAAAAAATCAAAACATTTGTACCTAATGAGCTGAAATTTGGCATAAAAGTCTGCATTAACAAGATGCAATTTTGTGGGATGTTATAAATTTTTAACTTCAAAAATTCAGTTCTCCAAAGTTTGTAGAGTGCATTTTGATTTAATTTCTTCCCCATTTTCCATGTGTAATCGATTATAATCCAAGATGCAATAATGGGCAAGTTACATTTTTCAGACTTATATTATGATATAGATACAAAATATCAAATACAGAAAAAACCATTAATTATACATATTTAATGTCACTAAGTGGGATTCAAGATACCAAATACGTAATCAATGAAATTTTTGGGGTACAAAGATTCATTCAAATATTTAATTTTATAAAGAAAACCATAGCTTATTAAAGTTTAATCTTGGAGCTCAATGATAATGTAAATGAAAAAAACAAATATTTTTTATACCTATAGTACTATAGGTAACCAGTCCATTTGAAAAATTGAATTATAATAGTGACCTTTCGAACAGTTGTAGCTAATGAGGTGAAAATTGGCACACAAGTTTGTATTAATGAGCTACATCTTTGTACCAAGGTTCACTTTTCCAGCTCAAGCCTTTTATTTATAACAACATTTACCATATCACCAAAATTTGCAATTAGTTTTTACTTTTTCCTCCAATTTTATTTTTAAATATTTTCATAGGATGAACAAAAAGCGTTTTTGCTGCTGTAAATTATATCTTACATTAAACAAGAAATGAAAATATTGTTTTTAATTGTAAAGAGTCATGGAATGTCTAGAGATATAAGAGGAAACCAACAGTGTGACTCATGGATGTTTATGAAAGTGATGAATAAAATTAAAACTTGGATGAGAATTTTTTATGAATTTGAATTGAGATCCATAAATAAAATAGACTATTTTCAAATCATTTCGATGTATGTTAGAGTAAAGGGGATTCTTAGGATTAACTGATCAAGAAAGAATGGCATCTACTATAAAAAACGAACTCAAGCAAATTTGGAATTAGTTTATTTATAGAAAAAAAGAAACTGATGTGAAAAACAAAGAACAAAAGAGGAATTCAAGAGTTATAAAATGGATCCAACAACATTGGAGCCAGTTATTTTGAAGAGACAACGAAGATATATTATACTAGATGATGCACTACTTAGAATAGAGTAAGCAAATTTGGACCCCCTGTGAGAGATTGAGAACTTCAAAAAATTTGAGAATAAATATTAAAGAAGTTTTTTAAGAGGAAATTAATTAAAGCAGCTTGATGCAAATAAAGATACACATGCTACATATACATAAGATACATATGGGTATACGTAGGGTGTGGAAGTCAATCGCGTACTTTTGCCATGAGAAAGAACAAATAAAGGATTCTTAATAAAAAAAGAGTTAAGATGAAGACCAAGATTTCGAAGCTATAGTCTCTAAAAAATAAAATTATATATTCGTCAAGCAGAGATCAGCGTTCCAATTCTTAAAAAAACAATCTTCGAACTTAGTAAAACCTCGATAAAACCCATAGATAAAAGGGTTATCCTAAGAAGATATTATTAGTTCAAAATATTCATAAAGAGAAACAAAGAGGTTGTCCTCTGCTTGATGCAAATAAACATACACATATATATATCAAACATATATATGTATATAATTATATATATTATTTATTTGTTTGAGACTATAGTTTCGAAGTCTTGGCCTTCATCATCAGTCTTTTTTAATTATAAATATTATTTTTCATGGGGATATTGATTTTTTTTTGCACCAAGCAGAGGACAACCTTTTTGTTTTTCTTTATGAATCAACAACTCTGCTACTCTCGGCAAAATAAAAACTTTTCAAAACAAAATTATTTATTTTTTAAAATTGACTAGATTGTGACCGGATATAATACTATTTAAAAAACAAAACACTATTTAAAATCTAAAATTTACGAACATAGATATTCAATTAGGACAAACAAAAAAGTCGGGACGTACCATTCAACTAATCTGAGACACAATTTTGACTTTTCTAAACCCAAAGTTTTAGATTAAGAACCGAATTTATAAAAAAAAGATTAATTTTAGAAATTATCAACATTTTAAACAATAAAAATTCTATTATCAAAAGGTGAAATATGGACTGTTTTTCTAATATTTATCAAAAATTTTTGGCGAATATTTACATTTTTTATTTGAATTAAAGGTAATTTCGTCACCAAGACAATTTGTATCATTGTCTATGCAGGGGTGGCCAGAACGTGGCTCGCGAGCCGCTTGCGGCTCTTGAACCCTCTTGAATAATACTGATTTTAAAAAGTAAAAAAATTAATAATACAAAAATTAAATTAATTTGTAATTTGTAATTAATTGTAATTGAACACTAATGTTATAAGTAGAGCAAAAAATAAATGTTACTTCATTTATATTTTATAAAATAAAAAATGTGTCTTTTTTTAATAAACCATTAATTAATCTCCAAACAATGTGGCTCGCTTTGAAACAGTTTTATAAATTTGCGGCTCCCAAAGTTAAGATTAGTGGCCACCCCTGGTCTATGGTATATTCAAAATCCACTCAAGTCACACAATCAGAACGTTTCAGAAATCAATAAAAACTGTGAAATCACAAGTAAACGAAATTCTAAGGAATTTTTTGACTGAATTTAGTGTTTGAACTTAAAAGTTTGTGAATATCGAATAATCTTTATAAATAAATAATAAATTTAAACAAAAAACAGAAAAACTATTCTTTACTTATGGTGTTTTAGCAAGAAACAGGGTTAGGTGGTATTAAATTTGAACAAAACAATCATATTATGACTTGTGCCGTTTAAGCAATGAACGACGAATTCGGGGTACTGTTTGAAGAGGAGGGAATGTACTGAAGAGCATGGTTTTTACTCAGATTATGGGTTTACCTTTATGAAAGTGTTCGCGACAAAAAAAGCATGTTTGGAAAAATCATGACTTAATGTGGTTTTTGATATGACCGATTCATTTAATTTCTTTAGTGTTGCTTTATATATATTTATATTCATTCGATAAAGCAACTTTTTACTTTACCATACAGGGTATGGTCAAGTATTGTAATCGTACATGAAAAAAGTGTTTTTTTGCTTCTTTTTTTTTCGAAATATCTCAAAAACGCCTGAAATATTTGGATTAAAAAAATTGGGTGAAACCATTGCATTTCGGTCTACCTAAAAGCTCTAATAAGTGAACATCGATAAAATTATATTTTTCGAGATAATAACTGTTTTGTCAAAATGTCTGTTAGTCTGTTAGTCTGTGCGTTACCAAATTTTGTGGATGAGCTAAGCTCAAAAACTAGTGTGAATATTGAAACCAAATTTCACACTTAGTTTTGGTGCATTGAGATTAAGAGCTGATTAGATTTTGGTGTATATCAACCCAAAATTAAGGGCCGAGGGAGGGGGGGGGGGTAAAATCTAAAATTATAATATTTTCAAACTAAAAAAACAAGAAAAATGAAATATACTATAAAATGACCTATAATAACGAAAATATTTTTTTTCTGGCTCCAAAATTAAGGGGGAGGGGTCAAAAAATAAAAATCTAGGCCATTTGAGCAAACTCAACCAAATTTTGTATACATAATCAGTGGGCCCTCAGAACACTAAAAATGTAAAAAGAAACTGCCCGAAATGGAGGGGGGGGGGGGTCAAAAAATGAAAATCTAATCCCTTGGACCAAACTCAACCAGAAGTGTAAAGTCAAGTGGATGGTCACAACGGAACATGTCAATTTTTTATTTTTACGAATTGAAATTACATTGATAAATGAAGAAATTCTTCCGAAACGTATGGGTTTAATTAAACGTTTGAAGATTGTTTTTTAAAAGATTTGTATTTATTTTTAGTTTATACATGTACCTATATGTTTATTTGAGTCAAGCAGAGGACAACCTGAATGATTTCTCTTTATGAATATACCAATCCCTCTATTTTCGTGTATTATCTGTTGCACATGGATTTTTTATGTGGAAGAAAACCGCGAACATAGAATCCACCAGCACGCAAAAATATTAACTTTTAGAGAAATTGATTAATAAAAGAAGATTAAAATAAAAAGAGATCGCTTAAATAGAGTCCGAGTATAAAAAGTCCACGTAATTTGAGGGTCTACTTCTCAAAAAATGCCTGAAATATTTTGATTAAAAAAATCGGGTGAAACCATGGCATTTCGGTCTACAAAAAAGCTCTAATAAGTGAACATCGAAAAAATTATATTTTTCGAGATAATGACTGTTTTGTCAAAATGTCTGTTAGTCTGTTACTCTGTGCGTTACCAAATTTTGTGGATGAGCTAGATCAAAAACTAGTGTGAATATTGAAACCAAATTTCACACCTATAGTTTTGGTGCATTGAGATTAAGAGCTGATTAGATTTGAAGCATATCGACCCAAAATTAAGGGGGGAGGGGGGATTTTTTATGTGGAAGAAAACCGCGTACATAGAATCCACCAGCACGGAAAAATATTAACTTTTAGAAAAATTGATTAATAAAAGAAGATTAAAATAAAAGAGATCGCTTAAATAGAGTCCGAGTATAAAAAGTCCACGTAATGGAGGGTCGACTTTATGTACTTAATTATAAACACTAGGAATAGGTACTTTTCTTTTCGAGTAGTCTTACGTTAACGTTTTATTTTTCTCCAGCAACCAGATCCAATCTTTACGTCTTTCTTTTGTTTCTATAATTCACACCAAGGCTTTCACATCTCTTTCCCAATCTCACATATTTCTCTAAATTTTTTTCTTCTTTTTTTCTGTGAAATTTCTTTAATTCTCTAATAAAGCCTATCATTTTCATTGGCTGGAAAATAGCTTAGTAAATCCCCGAGCGCGATTAGATGGGGACTTCACAGACCTCGTTTGAAACGCTGTTTAGTATCGGTTAAACTTTTCTTTCTTTTTTCGGACCAATTAGACGCATGTAAGAATTATGTTTTTGTCTGGCCTGGGTGAGCTTTAAATTTATCAAGCACGCATGAACGTTAAACGAGTCCGGCCTCGAATCGAAAATGACCATAATTTCACCTCGTGGCCTTATTTACAAATAAACACCTTCCTTTAGATCCAGCCTGTGATAACTATAGGCTAGAGTAGAATATTTGATAAAGATTAAGAATGGAATAATTGCTGAGATTATACAAATTAGCCCCTTCAGGAAGGAGCAGCTGAAGAGGAATTGAATTTTAAAAATGAAAAATTTCTTTCATGCTTCTCTCTACCAGTTGAATTTCATAATGGAAGTTGAAATAAGTATAATCTTTTGAATAATTCATTTATTTTCTGAAAGATCTATGGACATCCTGATGTAGGTAACTCCATAACTCATTTAATTTTTTATAATCTTTGTTTTCACATCCGAACAAAAGCAAATCGAAATTAAAAAAGTGACCGTGAAATTTAAAAAATTAAGATTAATTAAAGAAAGATGTAAGATACGATTGGGAAAAGTAGTAGCGATATATACTATTTCGTAAGGAGTATCAAGATAATGGATCAACTCGTAATTCGTGTTGTTTGAAGCCCAATCCAAGGTGTTAAACAAGCTTAACTGTCTTGCTTCTTTCAATTATCTTAGCTCTTCAGATTGTAATGCTCAGTCAATTAAGGGTATAGGTATTTTTTTAATGAAAAGAATGCAATGAGGTGCCCTATAAATAGATTCTAGCATTCCTGAAAACAAGATTTTAAGATGGTGTTAGAATGAACTTGACATCTATCGATCTGGGTTTTGGTGGATTAAAAATTGTAGGGTTCTGGAAAGATGAAGGCAGAGATGGAATTTTAGGATTTAAATTACCTAATAATTATAAGTGAATTATGTAATGGATTAAATTGGTTCCCATGATCATCTTAGAGCAGACAGTTGTAAAACTGATTTGACGCAGCAGCTCGGCTCTAATCGATTTTATACCAAATTGGTTCTAATAATACTTTCCAATTTGTCTGAGAAAATGTGATGGGTGTTTGCAAATCACAAAGAACAATTTTATGGGAATTTTCAAGTACAAACAATGGGAATCAATTAGATTGGAAGTTAGATTTTTAAGTGGGAGATAAATTTAACCTAATTTATCGCACGGAGAATTTACCACTGCTCGAAGCCCCTAAAAACTTAGTAAATTGGACTATATCTAACTTTCTGAGATTTGGCTCGTGATCCCGGCTTCTTTTCCTTCTACTCTGTTCTTTTCACGATGGAGGGGCCCGCCCATACAGGCCTTTAGGGGATGGACCTTCTGGTGTATCTCCTTCTCACATCAATATCATTAAAAAAAAAGATTAGTCTTATTTGAATCAAAATTTACCTATGAGCCCTTGATGGCACCGTTTCAAATTTATTCTAATTTTGAGACTTGGCTATTCCCTCATATGCAAAAAAAGGTTACATCTATTCACAATTTTCAGCCTTATATACTTTATAATTTTTGATTTTTCCTCTTATTTTGAAGGCTTATTTATAAGTATGGAAAATTGTTGGCATCTAAATAGCTTGTCAAGAAGTTAGTTTTACTTTTTCGACACACAAATTTTAAAAAATCAATAGATTATAATTAATTTGCCAACTGTGTTTATTTATACAAATGCGCCATATTTTAATGAAAACCCAAGCGATTTAATGTGTGATTTAGCCAACAAGTCATTTCTTTCGCACACATATATCACAAACAAGAAAATTTAATTTTCATTTTTACAAAAAAATTTTTTTATTTAAATATTAGTAATCGTTTTTTTTTTTATTAATCATAAAAGTAAATGAAAATATATTTTGATTTATAGAGATATTGTGATTAATAAATGAAAGAATTTATTAAAGTTATAGGTATATAATCCGTACCTATATAACTTTTAAGGAAATAGGTGTTGGTTCAAGGTAAAACATTTTTTAATAATAAAAATTTAGGTAAAATTGCAAGGTGGGTTTCACTTAAAATAAAATAAAACAAAATTGAGTTTAGATTTCGATATATTTCGGGTTGTTAGCCCATCGTCAAAAAACTTGACTCCTGACGATGGGCTAACAACGCGAAATATATCGAAATCTAAACTCAATTTTGTTTTATTTTATTTTAACTGAATCCCACCTTGCAATTTTACCTAATTTTATTTAATCTGTAGGTATATATTTAAAGAAGGGAGGTTTAAATGGGTGTATTTATGTATGTTATATGTAGGAACTAATCTCAGAAAATAAGGAAACGAATTTAAAAATTCTTGGACCATTCGAAAGCCTAAATATTTTTCTCTATTATAGGTTATATTTTAATTACGGTTACTTTTCAGGAAAGCGATCAGCACTAATAATTTTGTGAATAAAGTCTAAATTTTAATTAATTTTTCTTTGTTTATTTATAACAGAAGGTTGAATAAAAACAAAACAAGTATTTTAATATTGTTAATGGATTTAAGACAAACCATTTGTGGCCGAAGACTCGGTCGGCAACTTGTCTAAAATTAAAGAGGAAATAAAATGATGCCCTCTTTAAAAAATGCCATTAGATATACGGATCCATTTATTAAGAATATAATATAGATCGTGGAAAGGGCTGCGTTGGCTCTCACCCCATCATTTAGGCCCCTGGGCATTGTGGTCTAAGAAGATCGTCCTCCTTTTGAAAGTGCATTGAAATGCAGCCAGCGCGACAAAGGCTCCCTACCTCATCTGACTATATTTCAATCGGAGAGCCATTCAACCAGAGCCGGGTTTATGGCTGGAAATTATACACGAACATCCATGGGATTTATAGAAAAGGATTTTTTTTTATCTAACAGAGCCAACCAGAATTAAATACTTTTACAAGTTTTTTCTTTAATTTTACCCACATTTGGATCATAAATTTTCCGTAACAGGGGATATTATTTTACGCGATCTAATTTCACTGAAGCGCAAACAATTCTTTAATTAAATCCTAAACCTGTTTGTGTTGATAGGGCATAAATGAATCCTTTCCCCAACATCCGTTTAAAAACCAACAGGATCAATAGAATAAATATGTAATTCACTAAAGTATCCTTATAATTGGATATTTATTTTGAAAACAACCTGTTTATTCCATGAGAGTTATAGTCAATGTTTTCATTCAAATTGACAGCAGTTAATTGGTAAAGAGTGTGGATAATAGACTCTAAATACAGGGTCATATAAATTTATCAAAAATTATATTCCCACTTTCTATATAAAAAAAAAAATAGTATCACAATCGTAAGTTTTTGTATCGCTCTAGGATCTGATCGGTCTTAAAATTACCAAATTATTTCTTTAGTAAACTACTAAACAGATTCAGAAGTTGTTTTATGCCGACTTAAACAAGATTCAATTTCTCTATATACTTGTATCTGTTTAGAGGAGAAACCAAGCATTCTCTTGCAATCATAGGTGTAGTTCAGAATCAATGCATAAAATTCATAAGAGATTTGGCCTTGTCCAGACCCTTGGCTTATTGTGGAACTGATTCTGACTTGCCAGCAATTTGAGAGGTGCCTTCTAGACTGCTAGCACTCATCAAAGCGGGATGCCTAACTCTTCGCCTGAATTGTTGGCCTTGAAGAACGGCTTGCCCGATCGAACCTCGCAGTTGACTCTTTATTTTTATCAACAATTGTTTAAATACAAACTTTAATTGTTATAAAAGGGGTAGTAAAAGAAAGTGGTTCTCATATTAGTTTATATTTTAACATTTCTTAAAAGCTACTTGAAGAATGCAATAATTTTATGAAACAATTTTTCAAATTCTCTTTAATATTTCGAGAGACGCTTCGCTATCGTCTGATTATCATCAAAGCGTGGCCCAACTATTCGCCTGAATCGTTGGCCATGAAAAACGGCCTGCTCGATCGAGCCTCGGAGTTGACTCTGATTTATTTTTATCAACGATTGTTGAAATATAAATTTTAATTGTTATAAAAGGGGTAGTAAAAGAAAGTGGTAAAAAAGTAAAAAGTTTTAGTTGGCATTAACGCGAAATACGTTTCAAATATACGAAACAACCCTTCGTTATCGTAAGAATTAAAGAGATATTTTCCTTTTAAAATATCACGAGATTATCTTCTACTATATTAGAGTTGTTAAGGAAGATATTTACGAGTGTTATATGTCAGAATGATTGTAATCACCATATTGGGAATTGACCACAAGAGACAAAAAGTAATTAGTGCCAATGGCTTGTCCTCTGAGGTGAATCTGACGTGTAGAACACGCAGAAAAATTGTAGTCAAAGATTTAATCTTTCTCATTAAACAATTTTGCGAATATGAGTGAAGAATGCATGCCATGTAGAACGAAGTATAGAATTAGCTCGAAATTTTGAGGGGTATTGCTTTTCATGTTTAGCAACTTGAAGAAAAATAAATTTCAATTTTTTGACAATGTACCTATTCACTGCCTGGCTTTAGATATATGCAGACTAGATCAAAAATCGAAAGTTGTAGAATGGAGAATATGTGCATATTCAAAACTGATTAAATTTTGATTTATTTAGCTTCAAAATTTCGAGTTCATAAATATAGAAAATCGGAAAAAATCGAACATTTTTAAATAATAAGAGGAAAGTTATGAGAAATGCTTGTGATAATCCCAAGTTTGAGCTTTCTAGTTTAAACTGTTCGCTGACAAGAAATTGCCTTGTAAATTGGCAGACACTGTACCGAGTCCTGAATGGTTTTTACTTTTTCCTCAATTTACTATATATATATATATATATTTACATTTTAACAACAAATAACATTTTATTAAATAAACACGAGTATTATTAATTTGCTGGATAATTCAAAAACAATTTAAATGCCTGCCGGTCGTTGGGAAAAATAATTAAAAGGAGGACATGCTTGGCAAATTAAACGCTGAATCGTTGGCAGCCTAAATTAAAACAAAAAATTGGTCCCTTATAAAATGGTTAATGCCTAGAAGGAAAAAGAAAAAAATTTATTCTGATTTAAAAAAGTAGAATAAAAAACATCAAAGTAAATTACTTTCCTTCCAAGCGGCCCTAGTATAAAATCACACATCAAAATAAATATTTTATCATTGTGCTTTAAAATGTCTGAAAGGCGGAGAAAAATATGTTTCAACTATGATTTTATTTCTCTTTGTGTGTCTGAATTCCGATACCCACGACAGCCCAAGAAGGCAGTCAAAAAGTTCGTTTGTAAGAATACATAATACTGATTAGATTTTGGAATATATGGTTCAAAATCAAAAGGTAGAAAATATTCTTTGAATTATTCTATTGAGAATTTAAGAGGATGTTATAATTAGTATAGCCTTAAATGAACAATTTATATTTATTTAAGTTTATTAATAATTACTAGGACAGTTCTACTGTACCGAGTTTTGAAAAAGTTTACACTTTTTTATTATTTAATTTGTGGGTGAGCGATTCTTTCATTAGAATCTAATCGATGAAAATAACTACAAAAAGTGCGGATAGAATCATTTCTCTTTCTTTAAGGCTAAGGTACAGGGATGCTAAATACAAGTTCAAACCTGTTTCAGACTATTAGAGATTATTTTTTTTTAATTTCTATTATTCTAGGAATGGCCTTTTGCACTCGGACCAAAACGATACTCGTTAAAGAGAGAGAGAATTGATGCGTACAAAGCTTACTTGATGTATTGTTAATCGTTCTATTGTTTATATTTATATTTATATATGTTTGTTGATGTTATTGAAAATAAATGTTTTTGAATAAGATTACGAGTATTAATTAATATAATCGTAATATTGGCGCCCGAACAATGTGAAAATGATAAAAAGACCTAGTGGACCACTGGCGAAGAGGAATAAGAAAATGATTTTTCGAATATGGAAATAACGAGGGAGGAGATATCGAAGATCAAGGATGATATAAAAAAAGGTGAGCATAGAGTAATGGATTTGGGAGAGGAGGTGAATAAATTAAAAATAATTTTGAAGAAATAATAAAGAATTAAAGGATGATTTGAAGAGGAAAGAAACAAGAGGATAGAGTTGGAAGAAATAATAAAAAGGAAGGAAAATTCGAAAAAGGAAGTGATTTCGAGATTAATAGGAATATTCAATTAGCAGACGTGGGAAAATTCCTTCCGGTGTTTAGAGCTCTCCCAGAGGAAGATCCGAAGTTATTTTTAAAAAGGTCGAGAATACTCTATTAAAATATAAAGTACCGGAATATGTTTGGCTCATGGTGGTTTCGGATCAGTTGTTAGATAAGGCCAAGACATGGTGGCGGGTGGTCAATCAATTTCCAGCGTTGGATTGGAAAGATTTTAAAATGAAATTTCTCCGAGAATACGATAGTTTAATCGTGAGTCTCAAAGTTAAAGGTTATGTTTTATGAGGAGAAACAAAGAAAGACGAACCTATAAGGTTATTTATTGAGAATAAGATGGCTTTATATAAGAGAGTTTTTCGGAAGAAGATGCTGGTTCAATCCTTCAAGTTTTAGTGGAGATGATTACTCCACGTGTTAGATCGATCCATTAGGGAATGAAATTCACTCATAGAAGGGTTTATGCAGACTGTAGAAGAAATAGAAAAGGATTTAAAGGATATGGATCAAGAACAAATTACTCAGGATAGAGTTGCATTCAGGATAGACGTTTTTGTGGATTCTGTAGGCGGGAAGGACATGGGGAAGACACTTGCTTCAAGAAGGGAAACGAGCGGAGGGGCAAGGAAAAAGAGGAGTTCCTTGTCCAAAAAGCAGTAGGATTCCTAAGAAAGTAGGAATAGAAAGTGAGATCGGTAGTCATATTATTTGTTGTGTGAATAAATTTTCGGAAATCATTAGTCCATCAATGGAATTACAAATAGAGGAAAGTAGAAGGGCATTAACTAATGAAGATGATTTAATTCCGTACTGGTTGAAGGAAGTCAAGGAGGATGAGTTGAATATAATGGAAGAGGAGAAACTAGATGCTGGTCAGATGAAATTAAATCAAAATAAGGAAGAGTTACTTCATCAAATAAAATTATATTTAGAAAAATCGATGGATGGAGCAAAATTATTGAAAATAGTCAAGAAAGGGGAAGGTTAGTTAAATATCATTCGAGTTATTTTAAACCTAGGAAGAAAGAAGAATGATCCTGTGGGAAGCTGCGTCCGCGTTCTAAGGAGGGGAGAATTGATGCGTACAAAGCTTACTTGATGTATTGTTAATCTTTCTATTGTTTATATTTATATTTATATTTATATGTTTGTTGATGTTATTGAAAATAAATGTTTTTGAATAAGATTACGAGTATTAATTAATATAATCGTAATAGAATATTCAAATAAATTCTCATCAACTAATAACTCTCTTACCCCATATAACTATCCCTCTTCTAGACTCTTAAGAACCGAACTAAATATCCAAAATTTGTCATCCCGTAGACTACAAAATGACTTGATATTCATTCCTTCGCAAACTGTTGAATGGTCTGATTGATTGTTGTGAAATTCTCCAATATATTAATTTTAAAGTACCTCAATATTACAGTCGCATTGTCGAAACCTTTTTTATCCCCATTTGTAATACTAATTATTCAAAAAATACAGGGCTGAATAGAGTGATGCTTGAGGCAAACTCCTCACAATTAGACTTTTTTTTCATGTAGTGTGAGTGATATAAAAAGATATTGATCACACTACGATTAAATGTCTAATAAATTGCATTATATTATTACATACTTTGTATTAGTTTCACTTGTATGTATCTATCTGTGTATTTATCTATCTATTAATGTGACTTTTGTTCTGTTAAATTCCGCAATCATTTCTCTATAAAAATAATTGTTTACCTACTCAATTTAAATGAAATAATATAAATATAATAAAAATAAATACATTACATTCTGTTAAATAGGTAAACTTTTCTCTATAAAAATAATTAAGACTATAAATTAGTTTTTTAGTTTTGTTAATTTATTGTATAAAAATGTATATTGTAACTGGGATAATTCCCGTATATCGAATAAAATAAAAAAATAAAATAAATCAATTGGACTTGATTAAAATTCAGACAAAAATGTACAAAAGAAATTACCTACTTGCTGCGACTCTAACTAGCAAGCGTCAAATCCTCAATCAGTCCACAAAAATTTCAAATTTGTTTATTTATGTCATCAAGATTAAATATTTCTACTTTTGGATTGAAATTAAATTCATAGCAATTTATCATTTCAAAAAGGTATTTTTTCTGTTTTCATTTTCTCATTTGCTAATTATTGACCAATGGGGAAATGTTTTGAAAAATATGGCCATTATGAATGGCCAGGCCGTAGGGTATCTTTTTGAAATGATCTTCAGGCGGCATCCTTTTTAGTTTAAAAGATTGTCATCACGCACAATTCTTTTGGCAATATTTTTTCGCCATATGCTCTAAGATCAGGGTCTGACATTTCACCCATCATATAATCCCGGCGGATGACATTTAGTATGTCGTTAAAAAAGTCGGATGGGAGAAAAGGGTTGTTCCAAATAAAAAAAAATAAAAATAAATAAAATGGAAAAAGAATTGACTGCTTGCCTAGACATGAGTTCATGATGTCTGAATGCCTGTCTGACCATTCATGTCCCGAAGACCACAAGGCACAAGCCAATTAGAATCCGAAGAACAGATTCCCACCCGCTGGCTGTTCCAAGCCAATTGCCCCAACTGCCATAAAGCCAACCGACCTCAATGATTTTCTCGAGAAAACAACAGTGGACAACAAGAAACATTCGAATCCAATTGAAATCGATTAAATTACAACCAATCCAATTTTAAATTATTCTTCAAAAAAAGAAAGAATTTTTTCCTCCTTTGGTCAGGTGTGATTTTACCTATTTTTTTATTTCGAAGAATACACTGTTTCATTTATGTAAATACTATAAACCAAGTAAATTAATAGAATAAAATAAATATTAGTGTCGTCTGCCTAGTATATTTATTATCACACTTAAAATGACTTGGCTTTCAACTTAGCCAAAGGGAAAATAATTTATAGTCATGCATCATCCAACTTTATTTAATAAAACATTATTTAACTATTTAACATATTCTATGTTTAATTCCTCAGGTTAATCTTTTAGCCTGATATGATCTCAGTTTGGACGAGCTTGTATGTAAACGGAATGCAGAGAACCAAACGATTGAAAAAAAATGATGTGTGTGTGCCACACGACCACACTACTTTCACTTATAACATTCCCTTTTTTAAATCATCTTAACCCTTCAAAGTGGCCCACCCGAAATTAAAACTTCCAGAAGTAAAGGAGTAGATTAATTTAAGACAGGCCTAGCCAAACCGCGACCCCCGGGACCCATGTGGCCCTCAAAGGACTTACTTGCGACCCGTGGTCATATATGACGAATTGTTTTTCATCAGATATTTCAAAATATATGTTAAATCGCATTAAAGTAATTAAAAGAAATAAGGTTGGCTATCATTTCATGAAGCATAACATATTAAATAATAATAGTACCATGGTAAATTTCAACTAATGACATAGATTTAGAAAAATTAAGTAAGCGAAAAAAACGGAAATATCAGACAGAAAAATAGAAATAGCCATTTAAATTTGATCCTTATTTTCAAATCAAATTTGAAATATTGTTTGGTTTATGTGACTTAACTAATAATTTTGATATTTTATGTTTAATACTATACAAATATATTTTGCTGTTGGATCAATGCGTGATTTCATTTCAAATTGTTCATTCTGGTAATAGTAATGTTTTTTTCTCATTTACATTGATTGAACCCTTTCAGTGTATCACTGCATTCAAATTAATCACTTACAATAAAAATCAATAAGTACGAAATTCGTTATAAAGCAAGATTTTGAAAAAAAAAAATATTTAAAAAAATTGTAATTATTTTTTGAAAGTTTATAATAGAAAAAATAAGGACAAGTTTTTTGTGTGACTTTTTAATTTATCAGCCGACGTTTCGTCGACTTTGCCGACTTCTTCAGGGCTTCAAATAGTCATGCCCACACATTCGTCTAAATTTTCTTTTAAATTTGAGATTTCTAAATGTAAAGATCAATCAAATATAAAAAAAAAGATTCTATTCTATTGTTTTAAAAAACAGTGTTGCCTCATTCTGTGTATTACTGTTTTGTCTAGTGTAATTATTAATATAAAGAATAGAAGGAAAAATTGTTTATGTGAATGTGCCAAATACATATTTTTTGAAATTTTGTTTCTGATGGTCTTCAGTGGTAACGAAGATAAAAAGAAAATTTAGAGGAAAGTGTGGCATGACTATTTGAAGCCCTGAAGAAGTCGGCAAAGTCGACGAAACGTTGGCTGATAAATAAAAAAGTCTCACACAAAAACTTGTCCTTATTTTTTCTATATAAACTTTCAAATTATGGACCGAAATGATAATAGTAATCATTTTTATTTATGTGCGGCAATGCGGCCCGCAGTGCAATTCAGGTTGTCTGGGCCTGATTTAAGCCAATATCTTTCTGTGAATACAGACAAAACTAGTCGATATCCAAATTAAATCTAAAATTTGAATCGACTTACAATTTCTAAAATATAGGCGCTTCTAATATTATAGTAATATAATCATTCTTGCAAACACACTTCATATAAACCTAAACGTACTCCGAATTGTTGCCATAATATATAACAATTCCAGCAATCCAAAAATTAACCAACACTCGTTGCATCAAAACCCATAAAATTCAAAAATCTACTCTGGTTTTGTCGTTTTGGGAGCAACAGGTCAGTGAGACTACTAACATAATCGGTGTCCAATCAATGGCACTTAATATACCAATAAAGTAAAGACAATTTTTTTACTTTATTTAAAATCTTTCACCAAGAACCCACACCATTCTCCCTTAACAAAAAAAAAATGAATATACCAATATTTAGGAGAGAGATTTCAAATCCTTCATTGTTTTCCCCTGTCTAATGAACCTCGGTCTCCACCCTATATCTGCTTATACTCAAGAACTCTTAATCTTTATAGCTATATAATATTTATAATAGATGAGTTATCTTATAATATTTTCGAACAATGTGGTCATTTATATTGAAAAATACGTCTTCGATTAATAGTGTCCCATTGATTGAAATTTATAAGCCATCACATTAAAAATAAATTATACATAATGTTAACGATAGATTTTTATAAAGGGGACTTTTCTTTGATGCCGCGAGAAAGAAAAAACGATCGAAGAAAAGAGAGACCACCCTTGAAGATATTTAATTTGAAAATCAGACAGGCTTAAAAGTATTTTAAAAATACATAAATTATCTAAAGAATATCGAAATATATAACCACATTTAATTGTCATATTTTGAGAGATAAAAATCACAAAAGGAGCGACGATAAATATAGGGGTGGATTTTTCGAGGTGAAAATTATCTTATTTAGACAGTACCAAGATTTACATATACAATCATGCATCAAGTTTATTCAGGAGAAAATTGCATCTGACCGAAGACAGAATCACAAAAAAATCGATATTATTTATCAACCATCTTCCTTCAAAATTTTGAAACTTGCACTTTATATACTACATAGGGTGATCCAACTTCCATCAAGAACTTCTTCATTTGTAATTCTATCTATCCATTATAACATTCTCCTATAGAACGACATTTCACTTTATATACATACATAGCTATGCTCAGAACATATCTATAATCTTTACCTACATTTAAGACTTTGGGAGTGTTTTTCAGTAAAAATAATACACTTAAGTTTGAAAAACTCAATATATTTCATACTATTCACGCTTACGTAAGCTTCTGAAGTTGAGTGAATATCCCAAATTATTTAATAAAACGCAAGGATAATAGGGGGAGGTTTAAGCTGAAATTTAACTTGTAGAATCAGCTGGGCATGTATGTGTTCATCATATAAATCAGAATCCAAATCCAAAGCAACTTTGCCCTTCTAAATTGGTAAATTTGATTGATTACATTATTAATTTATTTGTATAAAATTTTTATAATTATAATAATATTCATTTTTTTAGCTTTCCAAGGATTGTGATAGTCTTAAACAATCTTAAAACGTTCATCTAAAACCCATTAACGTTTCGAGATAATTTCTCTCTTTATGAATTGAATTTTATTATCAATTTCTGATTCCTTCACCCGAATCTTTCTCTTACGAGATGCATGCAAGGTATTATCATAAGTTGCTATTCTTATCATCACTAAAAAGAGAAAAGAATTTTTCAAACTTTGTTTATTATTTTTTAATGTGAATTAATTGACAATTGTTTTACAAACCAACGCCACATTCTCTTCCAGTTATATTCATCACTTCAGTAATATCTTATATTTTTCTAGGCTAATTGAAGAGGGCTATAGTAAATTTAATTTTTGAAATATATTTGATTTGGGATTTTCTAAGATTATTCCAAAACTTAAGTGACTTGTAGAATTTAATTTTATAAATTAAAGGGTTTGTTCAGTCACATAAAAAATTAATTGAGATTTAATTATAACATGTAATAATATAGAAAAATTACAATACTTGACCATACCCTGTATGGCAAAATAAAAATGTAATTGATCATCAGTTCAAATCAGATTCTAAATTCAATGACAAGTGTTTATAAATTATTTATTTATTTATTGTTGAAATATACATGATTTTAATAAAGTGAGAATGAGTTATATATGCAGATTGAGAAATTCCAAAACTTGAACGAAATTAGGTATATGTATGAATGTGAAATTTTATTATTTTTATTTTGTATAATTGTATATGTTGCAGTAAAAACCCGTTTTTTAGTAAGAACAGGTTCTTACTAGCTAAAACTCGTTTCACTGAATACCTTTGTGGCAATAAGAATTTACTGATGTTGGTTGAGTTTGGTTCAAACGTTTAGAATCTTCATTTTTGACCTTCGCCTCATTTTGGGAGTTTATTTTCAAAAAATTTTAAACGAAAATGTCAAAAATTACATCCTCTACATACAACTTTGCTTCTTATTTTTGACATTTTCGTTGAAATTTTTTTAAAATAAACATAAAAAATGAGTTGGAAGGTAAAAAATGAAGATTTTAGACCTCGAACTCAACTAACATCAGTAAATTCTAGTTGCCACAAAGGTATTCAGTGAAACGCTTTTTAACTATAGTAAGAACCCGGTTTTTACTGCAACATATATATAAAAACAATGTTTCAATTTTCAGTACTACTGAAGATGGTCTACCAGGGGATACAGAAACTGTTTAGTAAATCAATCTAATAAATAATGTTAATTGTTTAAAATTACTCTATTTATTTATTATATGTGACTGAACAAACCCTTTAATTTATAAAATTAATTTGGGATACTAATGAGAAATAAAATTTTCCGGTCCCAACAGGTACTAGGAGAAGATCTAGAGTAAATGAAAGGGTAGATGTAGTACTTAATTAGTTCTTCCCTCTTGATTGTAACTCCTGACGATTAGATTAATTCCCGGCGAACATGAGATCACGCATGACCAAATTTTACAATTAATACTTCCCATTATTAAGCCATCCGGATGTGATTTTTCATTTCGTTTCTTCTATAAGTTTGTATTATATATCGTCACACGTATAATTATTTCCAAATTATGGGTCTGATCTAGAGACCACCCTTTGAGCTTTGAGGTGAATTCCGTCAGGTTGATACCTCATTTTATTCTATAGAATAATCTGCTCTCTATAAAATATTAATTTAATACAATCGCTTCTAGAATAAAGAAAAAAAAGAATAGAATAAAATGTTCAACACTTGTCATCGTTTTCATTTCCAATCAACTTTGGAAAGAAAAAAACTGTGGAAAAGAAAATGAACCTATTCATCTACCTGTCGGTGGGATGAGGAAAGAAGCGAAACGTCAGTTGGCTTGGGAGATGAGGAGGCGACAGACGTAAGGGCAAGGGCGCAAAGATCTCTCCATTCAGCAGCCAGAATCATTTATCAAACGATCGCCCTCCAACCAAACGGCCATGAAATGACACATTTTTTCCCAGAATGACAAGTTCAAAAAGTCAGCCACTTTTACACACAATTCTGTCATTATAAAGAAATTCTGGTGAAAAAAAATGTCTCGTTAATTAAGCCTTTTTAGTCAATTAAAATAGATCCTCCTTGAGTAATAAATAAATGTCAACGTATGTTCATAGCTCAATTAAAAGTATTTTTTGTTTATATTCTTAAGTGTTTTATTTATGAATAACTCCAAAGCAAATTAAAAAATAAATAACTGATGTGGCCATTCACATGACTTTACCATACACCTGGGTCCTCTCATATATTTAATATTGAATTAAAATAATTTATAATAAATAATTACGAAATAACCCCCTCACCCTCTCAATTTTGCCCCCCCCCCCAATTATGGGTAGCGAGTCAGCCTACTAACCAAGTGGACCAGGGTTCGAATCCGGCTAAAATCTGATCCCGGGGTAGAGACAAATTAAAAAAAAATGGTAAATTGGCTTATGGCTAAAAAAAAAAAAAAACACCTCCCTTTCATCAATTTCACATAGTGAGTCATTTTCATATGGTTATATAAGGTGCATATGCGAAATTTCGTACAAATTGATTGAACAGTCTACAACTTATTTGGATAGTTTTATTTTTTGAACCACCCCAATTTTGGACCCCAAAGAAAATAATAACTTTTTTTATTATAGGTTCATTTTATAGTATATTTAATTTTTCTAGATTGTTTAGTTTGAAAATCTTATAATTTTAATTTTTATCATCTGCCCCTTCCCCCCTCTTAATTTTGGGTTCGATTTCAACCAAAATCTAATCAGCTCTTAATATCAATGCGCCAAAACTACATGTGAAATTTCGTTTTGATATTTACACTTATTTTTGAGCTAGTGCGTCCACAAAAATTTGGTAACGCACTCACAGACTAACGTACTAACAGACATTTTGACAAAACAGTTATTATCTCTAAAAATATTATTTTTTCGATGTTTACTTATTAGGGTTTTTTGTAGACCGAAATGCCATGGTTTCGCCCATTTTTTCTAATCAAAATAGTTCAGCCGTTTTTAGATATTTCGAAAAAACAAAGCAAAAAAAAACACTTTTTCCATTAACGATTACTTACAATACTTGACCATACCCTGTATGGTAAAATAAAAAAAATAAAAAATTTAAAAATGAAGATTTGTTGTTATCCAAATCCATGAAAACATTGTTTTACTAACAATCAGGTCCGTATTATTCGTCTGCCAGGAGAGCCGGGACCCGAAATGGTCAATTCGATTTTGTTCAAAGAGAATTGTGTAGTTTTAAGGCGAAATAATGAAACATATTTAATAATATTTAAAATAGATTACTAGATAGGTTTCACAAATTAAATTTATTGTATCTAAACTAGTCTTTTATCATATTAAAATATATTCGTAAAAAAAAATTCAAATAGATATTTGTAAATGGCAAATGAGAAAGGTATGTTAGGGATAATGAATTTTAAACTCAATAAGCTATTCAGTAAATGGTAATAAAAAATTCAATGCTTGGAATTTATGATTTGAAAAAAGACATATTTATGTATATGATGATTTGTTAAGCAAATTTGAAACAAAACGAAAAAGAAAAGTAATAATGTGAATGCAAAGAAATATAATATCCGAGTTTTATATTTGAGAATGGAAGAATGAATATAAAAGAAGGCAACAAAAATGAAAAATATTAATTTGAAAAGATTTTCTTGCCGAGAGTAGAAGAATTGTTGATTTTTAAGAGGAAATCAATGGGGATGTCCTCTGCTTGATGGAAATTTTTGTTTGAAATTAAAAGAACTTACAAAAGCGACTTTCCGTCCAATCGGGTATATGTGCCCATGAGAAAGAACAGAGAAAATATTTATAATTAAAAAGACTGAAGATGAAGGTCAAATTTTCAAAACTACAGTCTCTATCAAATATAAAAAATAAGTTTAAAAACTAAAACCCGAATACGGAAAAATCGCGCTCTGAAAAGTATGAAACAAGAAAATATTCTTGTCTGAAACTCTTATTTACAAGCTATTCAATATTTATCATCTAATAAGTAGACAACTTACATATATATATATATATTTTAATTTAATACATAACATAGTGATGTTCGGAGGATTGCCGTGGTTGTATGGCACCTTATCATATAGCGTTGTTTACACAACAATACATTTTATAGTATTACAATACATTATACCTAACAGTAGTAAGCGATGCTTAGGTCAAGGTGGGATACGACAACGGTTATCCTCTGAACATATTATAACATATAATACTATGTCTATGTATTAAATAAAAATATATATGTATGTTGTCTACGTATTAGATCATAAATATTGAATAGTTTGTAGATAAGAATGTCAGACAAATATATTTTCTTGTTTCATACTTTTTAGAGGGCGATTTTTCCGTAGTCGGATTTTAGTTATTTTTTTATTTTAATTATTTTGGTGTTTTATTTTCTAATTTTCATATATATGTATTTTGGGTGTTTGGAGAGAAAAGGTGTTTGGCTCACATCTAAGAAGTAATTTTATAAACAATTATCGAGTGAATGCAAGCAAAGCAGCTAGCAGCAGCTAGTAATTTATGGTAAATATTTTTGAAATGTGCTAATTAAGCCCTTTCATTTGATACCCAACACGGCATCTTTCAGAATTTTTTTTTAATTATTGACTTTATGTCCTCTAGAGGGCGTCATGTTCAATTTAGTGTGACGTCACACAGAATTATAACCAGCGGACGATCAAGACGCTTCTAACGACACCTCATTTGTCAAATTATGATAAGCAGTTTAGAGGCTGGAACAGATGAACATACATACATACATACGGGCTAAAATCATAACCCTCCTTTTTAGCTTCGCCGTAGTCGGATAAAAATTATGTATTTATATAGGTGAATGTTTATTTACACCAAGCAGAGGACACCTCCATTGATATCTTATAAAAAAAATAATGAAAAATATTAATATTCAAAATAAATAGTAGGTACAAATTGTGACTTTGATCGAGACCATGGGTTCCGTAGTCTTTATCTGAGGACTCTTGGTGCGAGACCGATCCATTACTTTGTCTGCTTCGCATTGGATAAAGTAAAAATGGGGAAATGGCTTGCGCCTGTTTTTTACAAGGTAGGCATACCCTTAACTGATATGCTAATATCAGTTGTCTAACTAGCAGGGGCTCTCATTATACGAGCTGTGGTTATTAAATGACATGCTGATGCTGCAACGGCCGTGACAGGTTTGAACGTGATTGTGTCTGGTGATGCTCTTCCCCCACCCTATTTGGGGTATGAAGAAATGTTATAATCGAATATTAAAGTTTTTTTTTGCTTTGTAATTTCGAAATATCTCAAAAACGGCTGAAACTATTTATTATTCGCCCTATTAGTTTGCAAAAAAAAACTTGAAACGTGAAAAAATGTTGTGGCCGCAGCAATTTGGGCTCAGTGCATATAAAGGCGCGAATCAGAATTTCGCACGACGCCGACGGCGCAAAAGGGACTTGGCGGTTCCCTGATAAGCAGTAATCCCCCGGAGATTTAAATAAATCATTATCTGGAGGGTTCTTTCACGGTGAACAACAAATGGTCGAATTAGAAAATAAAAAAATAATTTTCACGATATTTTGATTTCAAATTTTAAAGCCTTTTACAGGTAAATATAAAAGTGTAAAAATTATATCACCAAACCTATTATATAAGTTACGAAAAAAAGTTATTTAATTTCTAGCTACACCAAAATAATAGGTGAAGCATCACACAGGAACCTAAATTAATAGTACTATTTTTTACTTGGATTGAGACCATGAGTCAGTACTTTTTATTTTATTCATATTATTTTGAAGTTGAAATTGAAGGCTGGCCGAAAAAATACTTTATCCAATAGATCTTTGCTACGCCCTCTAAATCGGCCACCGAACTGCCTCGCACGTAAAGAAATTGTTTTAAAAATTATTCGGATTTTTTCCCTTCAAGAGGTTAGGATATTTTTGGTGAAAAGTTGTTTGAAATAGTCAAATTGGAGAAAAGCGGATATATCTGTAAAATATTAAATTAAATAACAACGTGCACTTATCCATCAATGTCATTTCTAAACGTTTATTATACAAATATCGACGGACTCTTTACCAATAAAACCTCAATATTCCAACATCTTTAAAATCACTATGACTTCTAAAAACTAGAACTCTCTTCCCTCAACTTCATCTAAATCTAAATCTAAAAACTAAATATTTCGGGTAACCTCCTGTTTTTAAGATACCTTCAGCTCCGACCCAATCCCTGAAATTTCTTCCCCTTCTTTTCACGATGCAGGGGTCCACTGCAGAGGTTGAAACTTTTTGGTGAAACATCTTTTTTTATAATGATATTGATACAAGAAGAAGTTGCACCAAAAAGGTACAACCTCTCTAGTCCTCGGGGACCCTTGCATCGTGAGAAAAAGAAGAGAATAATTTAAATATAATTTATAATATAAATACAATGAATAATATAAATGAAAATAATATTTTGTATGAATATCATTTTAAAACAAATGTGATAACTACAATTTGATGGATGAGCAATCAGTGCGACTGGTTAAAAGTAGAAATGGGGACTGAGCAGCCAAAAGCGGGGTGTCTGGTTACCTTAGAGCTTAAACTAATCCCATTTAGATTTTGTGACGTTAGTTGTTTTAAGAAATAACACTAATAATTTCCAATTCATATATTATGTCAAATTTTAACGTTGTTGTATGGTTCTATGAACATAAATTATTAAGTGAAAACAAAGATTTAAGTATCTTTTTGGGTGTCTTTTTTGAAAAAAGATGGAAATTATTTCAAAAATCAACCCAGTATATAATATTATTAAATGAATTTAACTTTAAAGGACATCATAGATATTAGTTGAAATATTTTTACATTGCATATCAGAAGGTTCGTCCCCTTAGGAATCGAACCCAAGCGCTAACTAAGCTTGCCGGGCCAGTAGCCAAACCCTTAAGACAAATCTCTCTCTGACATGCAACATATATAAGTATTATAGCTATAGATTTTTCACTCCCTTCAACTCAAAGGCTACTGGCCCGGCAAGCTTAGTTAGCGCTTGGGTTCGATTCCTAAGGGGACGAACCTCTCTGATGTGCAATGTAAAAATATTTCAACTAATATCTATGATGTCCTTTAAAGTTAAATTCATTTAATAATATTATATACTGGGTTGATTTTTGAAATAATTTCCATCTTTTTTCAAAAAAAGACACCCAAAAAGATACTTAAATCTTTGTTTTCACTGTAAAATCCATGAGTTCGTCACTGAAAACTTTTTTCAGTTTAGCAGGAATTTTCACTATTCCCTTTGAGTTGAAGGGAGTGAAAAATCTATAGCTATAATAATTATATATGTTGCATGTCAGAGAGAGATTTGTCTTAAGGGTTTGACTACTGGCCCGGCAAGCTTAGTTAGCGCTTGGGTTCGATTCCTAAGGGGACGAACCTCTCTGATGTGCAATGTAAAAATATTTCAACTAATATCTATGATGTCCTTTAAAGTTAAATTCATTTAATAAATTATTAAATTTTAATCATCGTATATTATATGTATCTCTATAATTTGTTCAATATACAATATATTTTTATAGAAATCGAATATAATTTATATCCCATGAGAAGAAAAATACACAAAAGACGTTTTTTCTGAAGAAAGCATTTCTCGATATTAATTTATTATCCTCTCCAATACTTATTCATTATACCTTTAATGTTTGTATTAAAATTCTTTCCTCGTTGAATAAATGTAATTTATCTGTTATACAGACAACGGAGTCCAACATTTCAAGACATAAATGTAGTTAAGTTGATATAGCGAACGTAATCAAAGCACACCATCACCAAAAGAACGCAGTCGAATCGACGACGCAACGTCCTTTAAATTGGTCACGTAGTCGAACAACACGAATAGAAATGTGTGTGTGTGTGTGTGGTCCTCAAATCCTAAGGTGGTGTGGTTTCCTCCTCTCAAGGGAAAAGGGGTGAGTGACATTCCGATCCATAACTCACCCTGTCTTCTGCCGGCCAGCCGGAGGCTCAATCGGCTTTTCCAGTTAAAAATCGTCTTCAAGCGACGGGATGATCATTAATTAAATCTGTCAGAAACCGAACTTTTATTTATTTCATGATATATAAGTATTCTACTTATTTAAGTGTTTTAATTTTAAGAATAAATATTCAATTTATAATTAAAGTATCATTTTTAAATCAATAATCTTAAGGACATTCCCTAATTAAATCGTTTTTCTTGTAATCCTTTTAAAACTTTGAATACACATATTTATAATTGTCCTTTATACGTAGATATTTTTTTCAATAGTCCTTTCGGCACTAAATTTATAAATATTGACCATTGAATTTTGCATATTTAACACACGAACCTTATTCCGATTGATGTTAAAGCGACTGTTTCATTAAATAACAATCGTAATTTTCTTGATATTATTTTGAAAAACTGAAAATCATTAACTGAAGATATAACAAATATTTTCCTGTTAAAATAATTGTATCAAGTGGTATTCGGTTTGTATGAAAAATGTTAAAAGTTAAATACTTTTGATGGTTTTCATTTTTTCTCTCATGAAATGGCAAGTGAGAGATAGCGACTTGGCTATGTCGCACTAAAATCACTCAATTTTTCCATATCTAAAAAACTTCTGCAGCTGGTGCATTTGAGATTTTAAGCTAATTCTTTCAACCTAACTATACTAATCTCATCTGGAATTTTGCATTGAGCTGTTTCATGAAATGTTTTTTTTTTTATTCTTTGTCTTTTAGCGTCGGTAAGAATGCAATGTTGCGAGATCCAAGAAACGACACAATGAATATATTTTTGCCTTTCTGCGCATGTGAAAGTTGGGAAAAGAGCGAACTGCATCTGAGCTATATTAGGGAACGTCCTTAAAGAGATGTACATTTATTAAGAAAAGCAATTTTTATGTCGAGAATGAGCTCAAAATATCTTACAAATGAAGTAATAAATCTAATAATAATCTCATATTCAGCCTAATTTAGTTCAACCGACTTCTTGACTCAAAATGGAACTTGACCTTTTACTTTTCTATAACATTTAGGAAAAACGGTGTAGGTTTATAGCGAAACATATTTAAAAAAATTATAAGGGGATAGAATTAGTAGTGTTTCACAAAATAAATACTGTCTTTTGCATAAACTCCTGATGATGGGCTAAAAAATCCGAAATGTATAGAGTATCCATTAAACTCAAACTTCATTTAAATTGTTATTTTGTGAAACACCACTAATTCCAACCCTTTATAATTTGTTATTATAATTTTTTACTTTTCTTTTAGATGCTACCATGAGGTTTGTTCTTACGTGATAAAAATCATTCAACACCCCTTAGAAGTCAAATTGGATATAAATGGAAGTTCCTGGAGCACCAAGCGATGCTCGGTAACTTGTTGCCTCTAAATAGCTTAAGTTTCAAATTTCAAGACTTACCGAAGACGAGATATGAACGATTAAAATATTTATTTTGCGACATGACTAATTTACACCCCCTTCCTTTATTTCAAGCGGATTAAAATTTATATACGACTAATAACTAATATATCTGTTTAAAAACAATTAAACACACTCAGCACAGATATACTATATGTGGAGAGGCGCCGACGCTCGTTTCGGGTATGGCACTCTAAAGAAGAATAACTCATGAGACTTGATAAGTTGACAAATTTTTAGCGAAATCGTTAAAGCCATTTTCGAGAAACCGATTTCATATATATACAAGAATTGCTCGTTTAATATAATAAGATAAACGTTTATCCCTATGGCTTCTGGAGACTGCAACTCTCTTTCTGTTTTCATCTTTCACAAGATTTACAACTATTAATCGGCCAAGACCCGTCTGCAGGGGAATCTTCAACTCCAACACTCATTTTCGACATGGATGAAAATACTCGTTTTATAGACAGATAATATTTAATTAGACTTCACTAAAATTCAGACAAAAATGTAAAAACGGAATTAATTGCCGAGCGTACCGAATCGAAAACGTTTTTACTTTTTAGTCTATTTTGAATTTTATTTCTCTTTGAAATTTGAAAAATATATTTAAGATAGATATTGAAAAAATATATATAGTTTTTTAAATAATCCAAAATAAAAATTTTGCTAAAAGCATCTGATAAATATAGACCTAGAAATAGGGCAGTTACTTATCAATGAGTCTAAGTGCACTTTGTGTTATTAGTTTATTAGAGCTTACTCAGTCCTAGTCTAGTGTCGTAATCCTCTTCTAAAATTGCTAACGGATATATCACTTAAGAAGACTGACCACCTCACATCAATAAATAGTGTCGTTGGTCATGAACGTAATCTTTTGAGTCCCGCCCTTGGGTCTTAATAAGTAATGTGAAGCACCTTCATTTAGGTTATTATTTAAAAGAAAGTTCAGAAGAAATAAATTTTAAAAACTATATATAGTTTGTTTTGTTTTTTACTTAAAAACTCAAATCTTTAGTAGCAAAGTGTGAAAATTTTAATATTTCGTACCTATTTTTTTAACGATAGAAATAATTGTTTTAAATTATTTTTATGATTTCACTAATCAGTTTTGCTAAATATCGTTTTAGTTTTTGTATATTGTGAGCAAAACATTTCATTGAAAAGTTTTTGTTTTGCCGAGAGTAGCAGAGTTGTTGATTCACAAAGAGAAACAAAGAGGTTGTCCTCTGCTTGATGCAAATAAACATACACACATATATATCGAGATGATATATCTGTATATATATATTATTTATTTGTTTGAGACTATAGTTTCGAAGACTTGGTCTTCATCATCAGTCTTTCTTCAATTATAAATGTTTTTCATGGAGTCAATATCATATGGATATTGAAAACTTGGTGTTCCTTCATCACTGGTGGTCGGCCTGGCATTTATAATTGAAGAAAGACTGATGATGAAGACCAAGTCTTCGAAATTATAGTCTCAAACAAATAAATAATATATATACAGATATATCATCTCGATATATATGTGTGTATGTTTATTTGAATCAAGCAGAGGACAACCTCTTTGTTTCTCTTTGTGAAAACATTTCATCTTCAATTCATTTCATTTCAACCATTTTACACTAATACGAAGTTTACTAGGTACTGAAAATAGTCAACTAGTGGTGACCGAAACAGTCTAGTTAATTCATATACAAACAAGTAAAAATAATTTGTATAAATTATTAATTGAGAAGTGATGGAAGGAACCCCAAAGAGAAAGAAAAAAGTTCTCTCGAATAAAAGAGATTTATTGGACAGTCATTTTTTCCCCCACTCAAAAACCCGCATTTCGGATGATCTTCCTTACTTCTTCAGGGTTTAAAATAAATAAGGGAAACATACAAGAATCTTCCCTCTTCTTTCCTTCAGCAGTGCTTGAAATTTGTCTTTTCTCAACAGAGGCATCAATAGAAATAGTAGAAGAGGGAAGATTTCTTGAATGTTTTCTTCATTGACCCCTTTTAAACCCTGAAGAAGGAGAGAAGATCCTCCGAAACGTTGGCTTTTGAGTGGGAGAAAAACGACTGGCCAATAAATCTATTTTATTCCAGAGAATTTTTTTCTTCATCCTTGGGCTGCCTTCCATCACTTCTCAACTAAAAAAGTCTGTCTCTCTCCGAATAGAAAATGTCTTCTAATATAAGTTATTAAATTTAATTTTAACTATATTTCTATTATTTAAAATTACCGTATACTTGAGTGGATATTGATGAGTCAAAAAAAAGATAATTTATACTATTTTTTTATTCATAAACAGACGTTTCGGAGCCTATTCCCTCCTTCTTCAGGGTTTTGAAAAGTCAGTGAAGGAAATCCAATGCGACATTCCCCACTGTCTCTTCTTTCAGTGGCAATAACAAATATATATTGTATTTCATTCTCAGCAGAATTGTAATGTAGTCTGAGGGAATACCCTCCGAAACGTCGGTTTATGAATAAATAGATAGTATAAATTATCTCCTTTTTTTGGACTGCCTCATCAATATCCATTCAATTTCACTTATCAGTCCGTCTCCAAAAATGACCGTATAGTTTTAAAAAGTAAAATTAAATTTTATCTTCCTGGATTTAGAAGAAGTGAAGAGTGAAGAGATGGCAACTCTTTAATTATATACCTAAGTGAAAATGGAAATTATATAATAATACATCCCATTTTAAAAAGTATATTTATTTATCCCAAGAGTAGTAAAATGTGTCTTTATTCTTCCGCGAAGTAAATATTAGTTCTAGACACACAATTCAATTGAATTAACTTAAGAGAATATCATTTATAGCTGTAGCGATTACATGTGTTAACGAAGTGTCGGCATTGTCTTTGTCATGTCTGGTGAGAATCAAAAGAAGTGAGGAGAATTCTTTGATTGAATTATTTATTAGCGTGGGGAGGCAATTTACTCGTAGTGATGGTCCCCTGCGATTTGTATCATTGTATCAGTGAGTATCAGCATCAGCAGGCTGACCACGTCCAAGAGATGCATGTTCTTTCTATGGGCTAAATGCACCGATTAATCCAATGGAGACCTCGACACCCGCCATCTCAAGGCTATTAGGGTCTCAAGCCTTAATAAAGTAACAACCTGATTGTGCCGTCAAAAGAGAGCCTGGCCCACCCACTCCAGTCAAATCTTGGATGGTAACCTTGGATCCTGGTTAAATCGATTTTCGTGGCTAGTAGCCTATTTTGATTTATCCCTCTTGATTCGCAATGCACAATGGAATGTAAAATAGCCAGACATATTTTATACAAGCAATTTCGAATTGAGAGGGCACTTGAAAAAACTGCAAATATCAGCCTGGCACCTTTTCAATATAAAATTGCATTATTTCAATAAGGGGTTTTCTAATACAAAATATTCAATTAGTAAGGGCTTTTGAAGATAAGCATAGGTAGCTTTTGGTTCTGGGAGAAGCTTCATAAAAATCTCTAATAATTTATAGCTAAAATAATAACACAGATCTGAGATGAAAAAGTTGTATAGTGATTATATGTGATTTTTATAGATTTTCGGCTGCTGAATCCGAAATCAATTTATTTTTACTGTATCACATCAAATTTTTTTCAAGAATTAATGATGTTAATAGAATAGTATACTATACAAGTAGGCTCACCCTATTGTGGCCTGAAAAAATACTTCTATATTGCTTTATTTAGAATTTCTTTAAACATACTAAAACATAGGTAGGTACTAGTTATTGGCGAAATGAGGAATAAAAAAATAGAAAATACCAAAATTAATTATTATTATTTTTTAGTAACTTACGGGGTTTGAAATGAATAATAAAGTGAAAAAAAATTGAAAAATTTCACTGTGTACCAAGAAATTGTAATATGAAGAATGAATTTTTTAGCTACAGATTTCTAAGGTATTTGGGTTCAAAGTTAAATATAATAGATCAATGAATGTTTATATAGGTATATCTAGTAATTGTAAAATTTATTAAAATGAATGAAAAATAATATTTTTTTTATTGATAATTTCGAAAAATTAAAAAGTTGTGTGGCAGAATCTGTCGCGTGAATTAATATAAATTTCTTCCAGAACTTAAGTGACTTGATTTAAATTTTTCATTAAATTGAAGGGTTGGGTAGTAAATAAATGTTTCATTTCAATTTTTAGAACTACTGAGGATGGTCGACCAGTGGTGACCGAAACTGTATAGTTATCAATTAAATAATTCTAATAGTTATTAAAATTATTGTTTTATTATATTTGTGACAAAACCAACCCTTCAATTTAATGAAAAATTAATATAAAGAAATAAAAATTAATTAATAATTTATTAAAATAATTAATTTTATTTCGATTGAGTGTCCATCTGTCCATAATCCTTGAAGAAACTAACATAATAATTCAAAGATCAATAAAAAATATTTTTAGTTTCTTATTTTAGCTAGTAAAATTAGGGATTAACGGTGTAAGCAAGTGTGGAATAGAATCAATAATGACATACACTTTCCAATAATATTTATTACCTGTTCTATTTAAGCCGAGAATTGGAGTGATCCAAGTCTACATATTGTTATTTCGAGAAATTGAAGGTGAAAGTTTTCAGATTATTTTTAAATCGACATACATAAAACATTTATTACACTGAGTTTTAGAAGATACACAACTAAAAATACTATGGGACCAAAGTGGACTTGGTTCATTCTCTAAAAAGAAAGTCTAATATATTAAGGGCCGGTTGTATGTCGCAAAGTAAATGCTTTTTACCATTAACAAACGGTAGATGGTAAATGGAGCCACTGGGATGGCCAATCAGATGACAGGCACTTTCAGTGGTAAAAAGCATTTACTTTGCGACATACAACCGGCCCTAAGAGTTAAAAAATTTTAAAAAATGACTTGGTTAATTCCAATTTTCGGCGACGATATGCTATAATCCACTAATCTAATAACTGCCTATATATTAATTAAATTAGACTTAAACTGATAAACTTACCAGGAATCGAGAAATCTCAGCTGAAATCCAGCACCCCATGTAATGTACTGCAAGTAAAAGAGAAAATTAAGTAAATTTAACATTTTAGGTTAAAAAATAAAATGAGAGATGGAGTCTTCTGTTTTTAAATAAAATAATTTTTAATTATTTATAGAGACTATAGTTTCGAAGGCATTGCCTTCATCATCAGTCTATCACAAATAGTTCAGTATTTAGTTACATTCAAATTAAGATTTATACATTGAAAAAAAATTTAATATATTTATAACTTATTGAATTTAAAAAGAACTCTTTCAAAACTTAAGTGACTTAATTTTTTAATTATTATTAAATTGAAAGGTTTTTTTAGTCAAAAACTAATAAAAGACAATAATTTGAGTTAATTATTATTATTATTATTGTTATTATTATTGAAGTCTATTACTACTTGAGATTATAGATTATAGTTAATCCTGTCTCCTTTCTCCTATGATTAAATCAATTATAAATTTTGTCATGACCTAAAGTCCTAGAGTTGTACAAAATTTTATTTAGTTCTCACAAGCAGAGATTACCTGAGGTAGATAGGGGTCATACCATCCTTGTTAAGGTTTTGACCGGGTTTCCTTAACAACTTATGGCAAATGCCGGGATGGCTAATGCGTCGCTTGCTCCTGGTATCGGGCTTTTGCGCGGAATTTTTAAATTACTTTTTGTCTTTTGGTTGTAATCTATGGTCATGTTATTTGTTAATGAGCATACATTTCTATTTTTTTTCTTTTTCATTTTTTTGTACTTGTTTATTATTTGTTAAATTGTTGTAGTTAATTTGTATTGATGTTTGTTAATGTATTGTAGCTAGATTGTTTTGATGTTTGGAGGACCTAGCCACCGAGGACTTGTGTCTCTAAGCAGGTCGAGGAATAAAGATTTATTTATTTATTTATTTATGGTCGACCAGTGGTGACCGAAACTGTTTGGTAAATCAATAAAATAAATAATGATAATTAACTGAAATTATTGTCTTTTATTAGCTTGTGACTAAAAAAACTTTTCAATTTAAAAATATTTTAAAAAGAACTCCCTTAAAGTAACCAAGTTTAATTTCAACCAATAAATAATCAAATTTTTACTAATTAAAATATTTTCATTTGAAAATTGATTAATTATTTCAAATTCATTTTTTAATAAAATTAATTCTATTTATGAAATAATTAAATTAAAGATAAATAGATAAACTTACGTAGAAATCTCTATCGATTCATTCCAGTCCATTTGCCACTTCAATGTCTGCACACCAACTGAAAAGAAAATAGATTTTAATTTTTTTATCAACAATAAATACAGTTAGGTGATATTATTTATCAATGTTTGCTCGTCTAAGTCGGAAAGAATTAATATTAAAAGTGCACTTATCATTTTCAAACAAGTATTTTATTATTTACAAATTATTTTAACACATATATAGTAAGGTGTTCCTTATTTTGAATATTTTCGAATATTTACGCGGACAGGGAGCTCATATGGTTCTAAATAAATAAATAAAAATATCTCCAAGTTTCAAGTCTTCTATCTCAATTTTAACCTAGTGCTAAACAGCGATTAAGTTTTCCCATCTAAATACCATGGGGTTTTTGGCATTGAACGATCAATATATTTATTCCGGGCAAAGGAATGGTTCAAAAATTTGAAACTTTGTAGTCTTTATCCTTATAAAAGTAACTATACCTCAGAATTGTTACAGATTTTATAGCTATTATAATTTTGGATTCTATAACTTACTAATACTAAGATATAGCAGTATTTTATCTAGTTGTAACTCCAAAATTGTAATAGCTAAAAATCTGTAAAAATCCTGAAGGATAGCTACTATTACAAGGATAAAGTCTACAATGTTTCAAATTTTTTGAACCATTACTTTGACCGGAATAAAAAATTGATCGTTCAATGCCAAAAACCCCATGTTATTTAGATGGGAAACTTAATCGCTGTGTAGCACTAGGTTAAAATTGAGATAGAGACTTGAAACTTAGGGAATATTTTTTTTATTTATTTAGAACCATATGAGCCCCTGTCAGCGTAAATATTCGAAAATATCCAAAATAAGGAGCACCCTAATATATAGGCTATTTAAAAAGCTATTTACTCTATTTAAATTGGCATTTTATTATAAATATAAAAGTTAAATTGTCGATAATAGCAGAGCTTTTTAGATTTCTAAAGAAAACAAGAGAGATTGTAAATTACTGTAACCCAGCTGTTAGAAATGATTTTTATTATATCAACCCTTCTGGCGTATAATAAAAATCATCCATAACTACTTCGGATTCATTAGTTTAAAATCTCTCGTGTTTTCACTTGCCAGCCAAGCGTACACAAATATTGAATCAATTAGGAAATTTTGAATTTTTTGTCTTTTAGAATAGAGAAATGTCTATAACACAAGATTGTTAAACTCCACTTTTCAACAAAACCATGAGCTAGAGAAAAAATTATCAAATTATTAAGTCTTGAAAACATTTTCTTAAAATGTTTGGTAGCTCTAAACTAAAATATATTCCCAAAATAAAAGAGAAATTGATTGTAGATGTTAATGCAAATGGGAAAGATTTTAGCTTGAGTTTAAGCCTATTTTGAATATGACATATCAATCTCTTTTTCTATCTTGGAAACATTCTGGAATCCTTTTCTTTGGAGGATAATCTTTTGAAGAACAAGGTGTCACATCAGCTTATCTCTTCTTCACACTTCTGTCGTTTTTATGACTCTGTCCATAAATGCCATGACCCAAATAAAAATATATCAAAATGTATCTGGTCAGTAAAATTTGTTGGAACATAAAAAAATGTCTTAAGTTATATCTTTTTTCTGTCTATTATATGTAAATTTTAATGAAAAATAATTTATAGTTTCTGTAAGTTTGTAATAATAAAGGACTGGGCTGGGGCTGAAGAATTAAAAAAATTATGTGAGAATGAGCAGGGAATAAATGAGAAGAGTAAAATAGCATACATTTATTTTGTATAACTTTGTTTATGTTGTTAGAATGTTGTTAGAGTTCGTGGCTGTGATGAAACTGTATTAGATGAAGGAGGAGGTATCATCCAAAGTTGGATGCGCTGGGTTCAATAAAACACCCTGAATAAAACGTTTCGGCCTGAATTTATTTGGCCATCTTCAGTTAATTGGGCTACAAAATTTACAAATAGATGTTAACATTGATATATTTTATGCTTATTATCATAATATTACAAGTTGACCAAGTTGGTTGTTTAAACTTACAGTTATACACAAAATGCGGTAAACATATGTGATCGAACCAAGCCTTGTCAAAAATAAAAATTGTAGCTTCATGTAAATTTATAACGTGCCTGCGCCCAAAGGTTCAGAATAAATGTAATGAGTTTCTATAAAAAATTTTCTATATAATTAAATATTTGACCCATATGAGAGATCATCATAAATCTCATTTTTATTTATTTGCATTCGAGCAAATTAGAATTTAATTACTTTTTAATTCATGCATTCTTCCCATTCCATCAAATTATACAATTTCATGTCTACATATCACCATCTTCCAATTTATTCAATTTAACTTTGTTTATATCATTGGCAATGAAGATCAAACAAGCACTACTACTCATTAAAAGAGACAAGAAAAAGGTGGTTACAAGCTTCCTTCGTTCTCCTTTTTAAACTCTGAACAAGGAGAGAAGATCCTCAGAAATTTCGATTTTAAAGATGATAAAAATGGTATTCCAATAAACATTGTTTTTTATTCGGAATTTGTAGTTTTCGTTATCCTTAGACTGCCTTTCCATCAATTCTTTATTGAATTCTACCAGCCGTCTCCAAAAGAAAATACTTCTTTTATTAGACAAAAAAAATGTGGTTCCTAACAATTACAAACAAAATGCATTCTGAAACGAAAATTCGTCTCTTGTTAAGGCCCTCATTTTATAATCAGTTGTTTAATAAGTTGTGACTCAGAAATGAAGTACTTGGGAACCTATGTTTATAAAGCGTTTTGTCTTAAATCGCCCCTTGAAATCATTATAGCAGTGTTTCTCGACCGGGGGTATGTGGGTACAGTCATTGGTTGCAGAATTTAGGCCAGTCTAACTTCAATGTAATATATGGTAAAGTTTCTCATGAATATTTATTGGAATTTTAGCCAAAATTTAATTGAATGAACTTGTTTACCAATTTCCTTCTTCAATGCACTTATTTTCAGAAAAAGTGTTGCTAAAACTCCAGTAGGTAAATATTCACGTGGAATATTAACATGAAGAAGAAGGAAGGTAGTCCATTCGAACTTTAGTCTATTTTTTTTCTTATTTCGAAAATTTTATTATCACTAGATAATTTGTTTCCTTAGTCGAATTATTTTTTTCATTAATCAACATATTTTAATCATATTTTTATGTCTGTCATATTTTTTTTCGAAATAAAGTTCTCGTAAAATTGGCTTCAAACGTGCTAATGTCCTCTTTTTAATTATAAAATAATAAATTTTCCTGTGGAAATTGGAGGCATTTTATTTTTTTCGTACTTGGAATATATTTTTGGTAGGACTTCACATTTTGAATTTGGTTTTGGTAGTACATATTTAAATAAATAATTAGAATTACTGCATTAAGAAATACGCTGAATATGCCTTGAAAGAAAAGAAAATTGAGTAAATATTGTAACTTTATAAAAAGTTTGGGGTGAAATTTATGAAAATTTAATTAATCCAAGCTAATTATATTTAGATTGAGCCCTGAACTGAATATATATTTTTTAATCTACTATTTGATAATCACATATATATGTTTTCTTGATTCCAAATTAAATAAATAAATGATTTTTTTATTTGTGATAATATTATAAATATATTATTTATTTTCACTACATTTTGCTGGCCATAGTTTGTTCTTGGGAACCAAGGACATTCTCAGGAGAGGACTATGCAAATTTACACTAGATATAAATAGTTATCAAGTGACTTCTAGACCTAAATATCTAACCAAGAACAAATTGGCCCAGTTTAAATTCGAGGGCCCACTTTAGAGAGGGCGAGATCAAGACATCTATCTAATTATTAATGACATCGCTTAATAGTTAAATTATACAACGTATTACTTTAATTTCTTAACGCCTAGTCGGTAGACCATTTGATCTTCAACAAATTTATATTTTTAATTGATATTTATTATAAATAATATTATAATGAAAAATTGTATTTTGGAGGAGAGAAAAGAATTTTGATCTTTTTGTTTTGATTAAATATCACTGCTCAACAAAAATGTGTATCCGTAAACCTAATGGATTCCAGTAGAGTTTTATACGCTGATTATCATGCAATTTTCCGATTTTTTACAACAGGTCAGAGTTTTGAGATATTATCGGTCAAAACGATGAAAAAGGCCATTTTTACCTTATTTTCGAGCCCAATTATATAAGTATATTAAACAGCAATATATGAAATTAAACTACGTGATTAGAAAGGATAATGAAACATAGATAAAAACATAGTCTTAGTTTTTTAGTTATAGCTCTAGTTCTAATTGAGCTAAAAACAAGTGGTAATTTGAAAATCACAGAGGAAACTGTTTTCTATTACGTCAATAAAATATTTTGATTTCAAATATTGCTGTTTAATATCTAATGGGGACTCGAAAATAGGTCAAAATGGCCTTTCTCGTCGTTTTGAGTGATAATATCGCATAACTCTGACCTGTTGTAAAAAATTGCATGAAAATTAGCGTAAAAATTCTACTGGAATCCATTGTTAGATTTACGGATACAAATTTTTGTTTAATTTTTGTCGAGCAGTGATATTAAATTATAAAAAATTTAGCCTGTCTTTACCATACTTTAGCATTCTTTATATTAAAATAATTTTATTTTCATCATTTCAAAACAAAATTGGTAAATTCTAACTTTAATAATAATTTTAGTGAAAAAATTTTATATCGAGAACATTTCATGTTTTTTTGGTTAGAGCGTTTTTATTTATTATTTGAATTAAATGACAGTAAAATGTTTTTAATATATTTTTATTTTGGTTTGATGATGTATTAATGAATCAATATAATTTATCAATAAAAACGCCTGCAGGATTGGCATTGAACTCTACATGGATGATAAAAAATTGCATTTGTTTTTAAAAATTAATTATATGAAATATAACATAACAAAACAAAGAGAAAAATGAAACAATTAAAATCAGTGTTTTCTCGTGCGACCAATTGCAACATTTCGCTAATTTATTCCAGCTTCATCAGGCTCTTGATCAAATTACTTTCAAACACTTTGTCACTTGATTTTGCCTTGTCATTCAGCTACATACAAATAATAATTTAAATACATTTACTTGTATAACACCAATATTTGTTTAGAGTAGCAATTGAACTTGACAAACTGACCTTACACTTCAACTGATTTAAAATGATCAACAATATTAAGCAGAGATTAAGCAGAATTAAAACTTATAGTAAAATATCTTTTCTTAATATTGTTGATCATTTTAAATCAGTTGAGAGTGTAGGTTCAGTTTGTCAAGTTCTATTGCTAATATTGGTGTTATACGAGTAAATGTATTTAAATTATTATTTTTATGTAGGTTCTCGTGTCTTCTCGGATCGTGTTAGGTGTTAGGTTGTCTTTCTCTCTTCCAATAGGTAATCACTCGCCCACCATCCATTTTTACCCGACCACCGAGGGACATCGCAGTCTCTGCATTTTTTATTATCCAAATGATAATAAAAAAAGCTTAAAAAAGGTTTGCACTGTTTAGAAATTAGGTATGAATAGAATAGAAAGGTGTATGTGTGGTCTAACGATGTTTAATAATATATCTGTCCATTAGGTTTAGAGCAAGTACTACTTTAATACCTACTAGGGAAGGGATTTCTTTTCTTTATCGTTCTGCAGTGTGTCTCTGTGTTTTATTTTCCGGTACAACATCAGATACATAGATTTATTAAACATTAGTATAACCAACCACAAACATGCCTTTATAGTTAGGATCAGTTTATAATACTGATAATCCGCAATATATATCCTCCTACTGAATGGCAAGGCAAAATCAAGTGACCAAGTGTTTGAAAGTAATTTGATCAAGAGCCTAATGAAGCTGGAATAAATCAGCGAAACGTTACTATTGGTCGTACGAGAAAACACTTACTTTAATTGTTTTCTTTTTCTCTGATTTGTTATATTTAAATACTGATTATGGAACTGAACAATAATAATAATAATTAATTATATGCTTATTCATATTGTATTTTCCGAATTCCTATCCCAGTGCGGTACGTCCTTAAAAAAGTTGTTGGCTATGCATTATTTTGAACGTAAATCAATCTCCATGGATATTTAAAATTTATATTTCAGTTCATTAGCTTGAAATCACTTTAAATGAAAAGTGTAAAAATTTATCTCTAATGCCTCATAATCAAATAAATCCTTGTTCAAAAACTTACCATGTTACTAGAAACTATCAATCGAATCATGATATTCAATATAATTCTTCGTCTCATTGCTATAAATAAGAGAAATCAGATTTTAGCAGGTGCTAGTAATATTCTGCACAGGCAATTGATCAAGATTTCTATTTTCCGATATCCATGAAACAAGAGATGAACATTTGTCAATGATTCCTCAGTCTTCAGAATACAAACGACTATGTTAATGAGTTAACCTCCGAATCGGCATTTTAATTAATCATTTTTTCTAGAATAATTGAAATATCTTAATAAAATGCGAAATTCACTTTTTTCTCTCTATCTTGAATATGTTAATTATTATAATTTATATGTTTTTTACTCTAATATGATATAAAATGAATTTCCGTATCGTATAATTCATTTTAATTAGCAAAAAATCTAGACCTTGAATGAATTCTTGAATGATAAAATAAAAGAGTCTTGTCATCATCATCCATTTTCATTCACAAGAAACAAACCCTTGCTATATTATGATTCATGGGATAAAATAAGAACATTTAACATCCTTATCATTACAAAAAATTGAATTTTTTTAGAGCTTTTGCTGAAATTTTCTGATATGGAATAGAATAATCAGCATTAATTAATCTTAATTTATTTTACTCGTATAATTGCAATTTATACCCCTCTATCGTTTTATTTTGACCAGGGTCTTTTGTGGTTGAATTATTTTCTGTCTTAAATGCATTATTTTTGCTGAGATGATTTAGACTCTAAATCTTAGAATAGATATAATGAATAGAAAATAAATAAATAAAATGGAATAAAAAGTGAAAACTTTTTTAAGACGCGGTACACTCCGGAGATATAACAAATTTGATTTTTAAAGGGCTTGGATTAGAAAGCTGAAGCATGGCCTAAAGATGCAACTTATCATTAAAAATTATATACCAAATTCCAGTCCACTATTATAATCATTCGTTAACTTTAAATAATATAAGGATTTTTTTTATTTTTCTATTTTTCACATTATTAATTTGGAAGTTATCAAGCTAATAAGTTTAAATCCAAATAGCTCTTTGCAATAACAATACAAATATTTTAAAACCAGAACTAACTTTCTACGAGCTTTAGTTTTCTCGTTAACACGGCTATGGAGTCCCAGACACACATAAATTAAAAAAATGTGCCAAAAATAAGCCTATCAGCTTCTTATCCCTAAACAAAGCTTAAATTTGTCTTTGTATTTACCTTCCTACAAGCATTCATTTGCCACTGTAGACGCGATTCTGAGAGGAATAAAAATAGGACTTTCATCCTTTTATAACAAATTCGATTCCTTGTCAAATTAAAGAACCGTTTCCGCCCTTGCCAATTTTTATAGGAACTTAAAAATGACTTTGTTTTAAAGAGATAAAACTGATAATCAATCTTAAGGGGTTCATGACTGTTTATCATCTCAAATTTTTACCATCGAATGATTGATGTATTAAATATTTATTCCCGAAATTTGAAGTTGATCGTCTGTCCCGTTACCGAGAAATAAATTATTGAAAATTGTCCTTTTAACATGGAAATAAATGGGCCGAGCTTTTAAAAGGGCTATAATTTCTATACAAATTATACCATTTTCAAAAATTTATAGATATCAATAATTCAACTTTTATAAATCGAATGATACATTTTTCAATTGATTTGACAGTCTAGTTAATTAGTTATTCATAAATGTAAAAATAAAAAGTTATTTGCGGCCAACAGAATATAACAAAAGCACTTTAACATTTCTAATAAATAATAAATTTGAACATTTAGAAACAAAAAAATCAATTACTATCTGGAAGAATCTTTAGAATGGACCACCCATGGTGATAGTGGGGAATTAATTAAAATATTCAATTTAGAAGCAGCCTCTAGTTAGGAGATTTCTGCAAATGATATGAACTTTGTAATTTAATGAGGAAGCGATTGACACCTGGATTAGGATCAAGAATTTTAGCTTAAAGTTGATTTTAGTATTTCTATCATAAGAAAAGATACCTTCAAAATTCGAATGCGAAATATCTTGAAAAAACTAGTAAATTTTAATAATGTTTCTAATTTCACCATGTCTTTCAAATTTAATAAATACTAAGCTTTCGAAAATGAGAATATTAAACCTATTTATTTATTTATTTTTATAAATAATGAACAACAAATTGTTTTAATGTTTTGTTTGCAATGTCCATTTAGTGTAAAAGAAGAAGTTGGAAAATGTAAAAAAGGCAATAGAGAGTGAAAAAACCAACTTTTAATGATTATGAAATATGGGCGACATTTTTTTCTGACATCTCTGGCTTTATCTTTGTCAGTGTGAATGATATAGTTTTCGCTTGGGAGCCAGCGAGGTCTGTCCTCTGGGCATATTCTGCCTATGTCACTTACCAAAGTACATTCGAATATATTTATTAAATAAAAAGAGATATCAAAAAGGGGAGGCCATCAAGATGACGTACATTTGAATTTATGGCTTAGAGGAAATAATATTTTCAATATTCATATTATATAGATGATTCTCTTATTGCTTCTCTCAAATGAGGGTTTCGTTTTAAATAACCTAATAAAGAAAACAGTTACACTTTAACAAATTACTTTTTTTTGTTCATTTCTAATGGACAAATAACCTGTCAATGGCAGGACATATGAGTGATTGAAGGGTGGTTACATAGAAAATAATAAAGACCGTTAAATAAAAGAAAACAATGGCGCAAACATTGAATTTTAATAGCTTAATATTAAAGTCTTCTTTAAAGAAGACAGAATGCCTATCAATCTCTAAAACAAACCAAAAGTGCGAAATAAAACTAGGAGATACCATATTAGAACAAATCTACAAATTCAATTATTTAGGAGTAGAAAAATCGAGCAATAGGAATTTGAGAGAAGTCAAAACTCAAGTGACTAAAGGAGCCAAAATATCCGGCTGTTTGAACAATTTAATATGGCGAAACAGATATATGTCAGCCAAAGAACAAAGTTCGCATTTATAAGACCAGCGTGTGCCCAGTATAGACACATGCTGTAGAGACAAGGGCAGATACAATTTCCACCCAACAACTTCTCAGAACAACCGAGATGAGGATAATTAGAACGGAGGGGTGAACCGCAGTTAGAATTAGGTGTACACCGTTTTTGGAATTATGTGGAATTACTTTGGAATTCATTAGATAATGCCCCTTCATCTATCATCTTCTACTTGGAAATGAAAGTGGAAGTGGAAGTAGGTGTACACGATATTGGGTCGCGGTTCACCCCTCGATTAGAACCATACAGGGGAAAACACTAAAAGATAGAGTCCGCAGTGAACATTTAAGGGAGATAAGTGGCATACCAGATATAGTCGACTGGGTCGGTTTTAGAAAAAGAGAATAGGTACCCCATGTAGATCGTATGGGAGAGGACCAATTGGCAAAAGTAGCAAAAGAATGTCGTCGCCAGGGTGTAAGAAGCCGAGGAAGGCCATAAAAAAAGATGGAAAGCAGGCCTAAATGTACATCATGACTAAAGATCGAATGGAACAACATCTTTCATTCTGAGAAACAGGCTCAGGCCTATTGAGAAGAGTAAGAAGAATATTAAAGTCAGAAGGATGGATATATTTTCTGGAGGGGATGGTTATTTCTTTAAAGAAAACTTTGTTTAACTCCTGTTCTGGATATATTGGATTGCTAGTTAAATCAGGGTGGTCGAGATTTTAGTGTTCGATCTCCTGAAGTATAATAGTACGACAAATATTTAACCGGTTATAATATGGCTCCCTAGTAAGTCTCACTACTGCATACGACCAAAAAACCATATCTAATGGATAGCTATGTTTATTAGTGAACTTAGATGGCTGGATAATGTAATGTAAATCAGCTGGCCAACAGATATGTATTCAACAACTTAAAGTTAAAGCTAAGCATAGTCCGCAATCTGACTCCTAATATAAGATTAACAAGAGTTATACAACCGCGGTCCTAAATACAAATTGATTTGTATTGTATACACCAAGCCATATTTCTTTCCATACGATTTTAAGACAAGCTATAATGGTGAGAATAAATTTGGAATTGAAGAAATTTTTTCGAATATTTAGAAGCTAGGTTGTTATGTACATTTTTTCATTGTTATAATATTATAATCCTAATTCAATGGCAAAAGTTTTTTTTATAATGAAAAATAAAAAAATACTTGTATGGTACCCGTATGGTAAAGTGAAAAAATTATCTAATTTTACCAAAAGATAATTTGACGATAATATAACATTTTTAAATTTTAACCAAAATTTATCATGAATTAAACTATCATTGCTAAACTTTATCCAGAGTCATTTGAAATATCAATATTTTTATTCCTTTATTATTAATCATATGTTATATCATAGCCTATTTGCGGTCCATGTTTAAAATAAAATAATAAAGAATTTAAAAAAGTACTTTCTTACTCTAGAGTAAAGTACTTTAAAATATAATTTTACTAAAAACTTTATTTAAACTTTTTTGTGGGTCCCAAGGTCCTTAATTAGTATATTAAATTTCATCAAAATTGGTTAGGTCATTTTAAAAATATTTAGAAAAAACTAAAAAAGTCTTGAAATAAAGTACTAATGTTTGTGAGCCGATATGTTCCAAAAACTAATCAGCGCTTCATTTTGTTAAAATAATGGTAGGTTTTCAATTTCATTTCAATCAGTTCAACGATGTGGAAAAAATCGTGGACGAAAAAAACGATAACATACATACATACATACATCCCCACGCAGTTCCTGAAAAAATGGCACTTTTTTGCCTCTCGACGTGACCCAATGTAATTTTTGGCAAAGCTGTCACGTACTAAGATTCAACCTTATTGAATACTACAATTTGTGATTTTAATTGAGACCATGGGTTCAGTAGTCTTTACCTGAGGAGCCTTTGAAGTCGCGCTTGCCGCGAGACCGATTACAATACTTTACCCATGCTTCGCATTGGATAAAGTAAAAAATTAAATTAATGGATTAAGGGCACCTTAAAAACTAGTTCTATCACCAGTCTTCCTATTCTTGAAAGATTAATCAAAAAAACACTAAAGATAGATAAAAAAGTATCAGGGTTTAGTACAAGCTAAATAATTTGAATCATTTGAAAATAAATTCACTTTTTCACTAAAAAGAATATCAGTTTTCAAATTTTGTGAGATGTTTTGGTTTAATAGTTATATCAAAGCTTAAGTCCTCAGCAGGTCGAGAGCCAGGAGTGTATCCAGGGTCGCAGAGATTTATCCGGGCACTGGGATTGGACCATATCGCAGGCCTCTTTTTTTAAATATATTTTTTTCTATAAATATTTAACATTGTAAAATTAAAAAAAATGTTATTTATATTTGATGAGGCTCAGGCCCCCTTAAAAGACTGCGCCTTGGAGCTGCAGCCCTCTTCTCTCGGTGCTTATAAGTTTACTAGTTCAGTCAAATTGTGTTTTTATCAGGAAAATTTAGGGGTAGTTCTGATTTTTTACATATATATGTTTTTCGGGGCGCTGAATCCAAATCTGAGGTCTCCCACCAAAATTTGGTGACGCAACATTGTAGAAAATTATTATTATAATTTCCGTCAGTAATTTGTATTGTATTGTATTGAAAGTTTATAATAGGAAAATAAGGACAAGTTTTTGTGTGTGACTTTTTTATTTATCAGCTAACGTTTCAATGGTAACGAAGATAACAAGAAAATTTAGACGAATCTATGGCAGGACTATTGGTGGATAAACTATTAATACATGTTTGTTCTGGAATTGTAATTGTATTTGTGTAACTTGATATTAATAATGTGCCCTGAAGAAGCCGGCAAAGTCGAAGAAACGTTGGTTGATGAATAAAAAGTAACACATAAAAACTTGTCCTTATTTTTAACCGACTTCAAAAAAGGAGGAGGTTCTCTATTCGATTGAATTTTTTTTTTTTTTTTTTTTTTTTTGTGCCTATGTTACCTCATATCTCCGCCAATTGTCAACCAATTTTGAAATTTTTTTTGCATTGGGTCCAGTCTAGCTTCCGATTGGTCCCATTTTTTTTTCGATTTTTTTCCATAGGTATTAGACCTTTTTTATTAGGTTTGTTTAGACCTAACCTCTTTGTTTATGAACCGATTTCGATGGTTCTTTTTTTATCCGAAAGGGGGTGTCTTAGGGATGGTGTCATATTAATTTGGTCAAGTTCTGATGATATGATCACTATTAATGACATCACTAAAAAGAGAAAAATAAAAATAATTTTTAAGAAAAAAATAAAAACCGACTTCAAAAAATTAAATGCAACAAATAAAATACACTAAAAGGTATAAAATAATTATTATCTTATTTAGTTACAACTAAACGACGAAATATTAACATGAAATTACTTTTTGAAGTTGGTGCCAAATATATACCTTTTATGAATCGCACTCGACGGATCTTACTTAGTACGTTTGGCGGGTACGCTCGCTTATAGGTATAGTTTGTTTGGCACCGACTTCAAAAAGTAATTTCATGTTAATATTTCGTCGTTTAGTTGTAACTAAATAAGATAATAATTATTTTTATACCTTTTAGTGTATTTTATTTGTTGCATTTAATTTTTTGAAGTCGGTTTTTATTTTTTTCTTAAAAATTTTTCTATCTTAAACTTTCAAATTGTAGAAAATGCAAAAAAAGGTGAAAATTTCCATTTTTGGCAGTTTTTCGCTTATAACTCGAAAACTATCAACTTTTCGTAAATAATCTTCCTATTCAAAATGAAAGATCATAAAATTTCCAACAAATTTTAATATTTATGTTTTTTCTCCGACCAATCGTTCGGGCTCAAGCGCAAGGCCCCCTGGTCACACAAAAACTCGCATTTTTTTCGATATTTTTCCATTTTGACCATGGATCACGATAAATATTTGTTGGCCTCTCCTAAAGGGGATGAATTGACTTTTGTTCACTCTTAGACATAGTTAGAATCTTAAATGTCGTCAAAACAATAGAAAAAATGTTACATTTCAAATTTCATATTGGGTGGTCTAATCCGAGAATATTCCAGTTCATCTACTCCTGATCTTACAGTCTATATGATAGAAAAAGACCATTTTGAAAAAGAAAATAATTTACATTTGAATTGTATCTTTTTTATGAAGTTTTTGTTTAATCTATCAATTACGCAATGATTTATAAAAATCCCCGTTTATTCATACGATGAAGACGTTAGTCGAAGAGAAGAAGTTCTTTCTTGTTGTTTGTCAAAATAGAAAAGAATGAGTCAACCAGCAATGATCCATCTGGCTCCAGCATGTCTGCACGCCCAGCCAGCCACTTTGCGGTTGACTCGACCGCGAGTATGCACTAAGTGCAATGGTGTTGGTGTGTCTGTGTGTACTGGCTAATTTATCGCTGTTCGCGCTTTTGTCGTGCCACTCATACTCACACATTCGCAAACACTCATTTCTTCTGGTCAATTGGTTATTGGCGGTGGATACTTATTAGACATTAGCATATTTGAAATATTTTGATAAGTCATACAATGCACCAATAAATGTGAAATGCATTTTTAAAGTATGGGTGTTCTATAACATAAACGCGTATGCGGGTAAAAAGCAAAACAAATATTAGGTCTGCTTGTTGAGCCTGTGGGGACCAGGTGAATGAGCTTGATAATAATAAAGAAAATCCAATGAGGTTGTTCACTGGTTGATGAAATTAAAGATATACATATGGGACATTCATTCCATGTCAAATCGACCACTTTTGACCCCGACCCCTTTCGATTTGGCTGAAACTTTTTTATCTTTTTCTAACCTATTGAAAACATTTTTCAGAATATTTTCAAATTTTCTACTCAACCGAAAAAAGTTATTATTTTTTTTAAAAAATGGTGTTTTTTCTTTCAAACGCTCATAACTATTTCAAAAATTGAAATAAAAATAATCAGGACGTTTTTTTTTTTTTTTGATATTTTCGTTTTTAAACTTGCTTTTTAGAAGAAAAATACAAAAAAAATATTCAACTTCATATTCAATAAGATTTTTCAGTTTTTGTGAAAAAATCATTCATTTTTTGAAGTTTGACATTTTTGAAATTTTTTTTTTTAAACTTGATTTATTCTGTTTAAAATGCCGCAATTATTAAAAAAATAAAGAAAAGAAAATTTTTTTTAGAAACATTTTAAAATTTAAAATATAAAAATACTAGGTAGGTTTCACATAAATCAAAGATAAGATGCTTGTTTAGCACGACTCTATATAATATATATTTCTTTTTATGAAATTTACTTCTAAAACAGTTTTGTATTTTTGTATTAAGTGTCCTTTGTAAACTCCTGAAGATGGGCTTATACCCCGAAATATATATAGAGTCGTGCTAAACAAGCATCTGATCTTTTATTTATGTGAAACCTACCTAGTATTTTATAATTTAAATTTAAAAAAAATTCTTTATTTTATTTAATATGTTTCACCAAGAAGCTACACCATTCTCCCTCAACAAAAAAATATCTTTTTATTCATAAACAGACGTTTCGGAGGCTTATTCCCTCCTTCTTCAGGGTTTTTGAAAAGTCAGAGAAAGAAATTCAATATGTGACAATCCCCTGTCTCGTCTCTCAGTGGAAGTAACAATAATATATCGTATTTCATTCTCAGTAGAATTTAGTGAAGTACATACTAACCCGTATAGCACAGAGACCAAAATAAAACCCAAATGCAACTTTTTTGATTGGTTGAATTATAGTCTTTATATAGTTTTAATTAGGTTAAATTACTGTTTCTAAACGGTAGTTATGTCTCGTTTTTTCCGTTTTGCAACTGTTGTATTATCGTTAAATTATAGTCGCAAAGATTATAATGCAACGTTCCAAACAGGTTGTCGCCAACATTTTTGGCACCGATTTGCAACTGTTTATTTATAATTAAATATTTCTTTGATTTGATTAATATAATGAATAATTACACAATTCTTTAATACAAAACAATAATCAATATTATATATAATCTTTGCGACTATAATTTAACGATAATACAACAGTTGCAAAACGGAAAAAACGAGACATAACTACCGTTTAGAAACCGTAATTCAACCTAATTAAAACTATATAAAGACTATAATTCAACTAATCAAAAAAGTTGCATTTGGTTTATTTTGGTCTCTGTGCTATACAGGAATATTCAATATTTTTTTAACAAAAATAACGATTAATATTAAAATTTCCAAATTACAAATTTTACGCACATATACTATTGAGTTTGTGTGTCGATGTGCACTGAGGAATTTATCGCTATTCTCGGTCTTGTCATTCCACTCGTACTCACACATTAGCAGACACATTTCTTCTTTTCAATGGCTCATATTTAATAAATAAATAAGCTTGATTAGCATAAATGAAATATTTTATTCGACATACAATGCACCTATAACTGCAAGTAAAATACATTTTTTAATTATATAGGGTGATCTACTACAACATGAACGCGTGGTTAGAAGTGCAATGTGGATAAAAAAATAAAACAAATACTAGGTTCCTTGGAACAAAGGAGTTTGTTATTTCCTTGACATGTAATTCAATATAATATGATTATAGCCTTTGCTTAATTATAATATTAATTCAGTTTAAATTATTATTTATTTTTGCTGTGCTAACAAGTCTACTGCTTTGTTATTTTTATGAGATCTTTCACATAGTTGAAAAGTTTTTGTTTTTGCCGAGTAGTAGAGTTGTTGATTCACAAAGAGAAACAAAGAGATTGTCTTCTGCTTGATGCAAATAAACATATACACATATATATCAAGATGATATATCTGTATATATATATTATTTATTTGTTTGAGACTATAGTTTCGAAGACTTGGTCTTCATCATCAGTCTTTCTTCAATTATAAATGTTTTTCATGGAGTCAATATCATATGGATACTGAAAACTTGGTGTTCCTTCGTCACTGGAAAGCTAGCAACTAACAAAGACATTCTCTCCGGGCTCACACTCAAATATAACCATATGTTTCCCTTTCTTTTTCTCTCCTTAGAAAGGAGGAATTTTTTCCTTTTATCTTTTGTTAGCAAACATCTTAAGTAGATTACTATTGGATAATTCAATTTGATTGTTTAAACAGAGTTCTGAATTTCTATTGAATGACTTCAAAATTTCTAAAGATTCGATTGCGCTAATCAATTTTGGGTCCCTTTCTCCTTTTATTAATCTAATACCTTCTGGGAAGGAGTGATTGTTTGAATTTAAATGTTCTGCAAAAGAATTTTCGTACTTTTTATTTTTATAATCTCTTATGTGTTCATTTAGTCGAATTTTCAGATTTCTTTCGGTCTTTCCCACATATATTGCTTCGCAATCTTTGCATTTCAAACTATAAACCCCTTCTTTTTCTATATTTGGTAATTTGTCTTTTTTATTTGAACCTAAATCTTTTCCTAGAGTAATTGGAGTTTTGAATACTGTTTTGAATCCTAATTTTTTCATTTTTTGTTTTAATTTTTCCGAAATTTGTCCATAATATGGAAGAACTATTCTAGGATTTTCTTTTTCTTTTTCATTCTTTTGTGAATATACTGATTCCAGGGTTAATTTTTCTATTTTTTTATTTAACATTTGGTCTATAAGGCTTGCTTCGTACCCATTATTTACCGCGATTTCTTTAATTGTCTCTAATTCCTGTGAATATGCTTTTTCTGATAAAGGTATATTTATTAATCTATGTATCATTGAATGGAAGGCTGCGTGTTTATGTGACATTGGTCTACAAGAATTTTTATGTATTACAATGTCAGTAGCTGTGGGTTTTCTATAAATTTCAAAGGTGTGCTTATTTCCGGAGATGTTTATTTTTAAATCTAAAAAATTTAGTATTTTCTCTTTTTCTTTCTCTACTGTGAATTTAATTTTCTCATGAAGATTATTTATATATTCTATAAATGTGTCTAATTGTCTATTTGTTTCCCCCCCATAGTAAAATTATATCATCTACCTCAGAGGAAAATGCTCTAAATCTGTATTTTAAACTACGCTTAAAATACGCAACAGCGAACAAAAATATTTGGTTCAACAAAACTTGTCTTTCTGAAAATATAACTCCAAAATATGTACAGATCAAGACAAAAAATCGTTCAGCAATCGCCTCAAAAGTCGTTCAGGATAGCCGGAAAAAATGGGTAAGTCTAGAAATTAATAAACATTATTCATTAAGGGACACATTCAAATATTATCTATATGAAATCCACACTAGGTTGACAGAAATCCTTCATGCATGCCAATTTGATATTAAAGATTGTGAAATAAGAGATAGGGTTGAATTTTTAATGGTTAAAAAACAAGCCAAATTAGACAATAAAATTAAGAATCTTAAAACAAATCAAAAAATTAAAAAACCAGAAAAACATATAGAAGCAAAAACAAGTAAATTCAATGATAGAGTAAAAAACTTCTCTAAAGAAAAATTCGATAAAATAGAAATAGAATTATTAGAAAAAGGTTTGAAACACTCAGTGGAAACCCCAATTAATAGAAACATTATTGAAGACATCGTAGTCAATCTTGAAACAGAGCTATCTAAAAATAAAGAAAGCAACATAAATAAAACTATTTGCGGGAAATTATTGGAGAAGGAAATTCGACACATTAAAAATAATAAAAATAAAAACAAAATTAATAATGAACCCCAAATCGTAAAATCACTCAAAGCGAAAATAAAAGAAAATAAATTGACTATAGTTAAAAGCGACAAAGGAAATTCAGTTGTAATTTTAGATCAAAAAACATACATGGAAAAAACCGAACAATTCATAAAAGCACATAAATTCGTAGAAATTAAAAACCCGGTCAATAAATTCAGTAAAATCGTTAAAGAAAAAATAAAAAGTTCAGAATTACTTTCAAAAAAAGAAAAATACATTCTAACAGAACGAAATCCATTATGCCCAAGGTTATATGGACTTCCCAAAATACACAAGTCAGAGGAATTAGAAAAAATTCCCATCAGACCCGTCGTTAGTTATATAAACTCATCAATAACGAAACTTGCAAAAAAACTAAACAGCATTTTTCGAGAAAGAACAAAATTCAAAGCTGAACATTCTATTAAAAACTCAATCGAACTTATAGACAAAATTAAAGATATTAAAATTCCTAATAATGCGAAGCTTCTATCCTTAGATATCACGAGCCTTTTCACTAATATACCGCCAAACGAAACAAAACAGTTAGTAGACAAAATTATTTTCAGGTCAGTTGGCCTAAACAACCTGGAAAAAATGGATCTAAGCAGTCTGGTCCACACATGTATCAACCACAATTTCTTTCAATTTGGGACAAAATTTTATGAACAAAGGGAGGGATTATCAATGGGATCTCCATTGTCCCCGTTAGGGAAACATATGGTTATATTTGAGTGTGAGCCCGGAGAGAATGTCTTTGTTGGTTGCTAGCTTTCCAGTGACGAAGGAACACCAAGTTTTCAGTATCCATATGATATTGACTCCATGAAGAACATTTATAATTGAAGAAAGACTGATGATGAGACCAAGTCTTCGAAACTATAGTCTCAAACAAATGAATAATATATATATACAGATATATCATCTTGATATATATGTGTATATGTTTATTTGCATCAAGCAGAAGACAATCTCTTTGTTTCTCTTTGTGAATCTTTCACATAGTTTCTCAAGGTAAAGTTGTTTTTTGAATAAACCTTAGCTCTCGTTATTTGTTTATTATTGAAAAACATATACTATAAAAAGAGGTGATGATATCAGCTAATTTTAGAAATCTTCTCTTTGATTTTAGCCGCCGAAATTTGTCAGCTGTTCAAAAATTATAAGAACATTCCCAATTTTTACTGAAACCACACTATGAGCCACAGTTGAAGGCCAATGTTATTAGTAATTAGGCCATGAACCAATGTATCTTGGCTTAAAATCTTGATTCAAAACAATATAACTGTAGTTATCTCAAAATAAAATTTTCATTTAAAACCAATTAAATTAGACATGTTTAATAAGATAATCTCATTTTGCAGCGAAGGGGTGCTCAGCGTTCGAAAACCGCGTGTTTCTCGCGAAAGCTTTAGAGGAGATAATTGATTTCAGTTCGACTGAACAAACACCATGGTAGTATCTATAGTACAGGAAAGGGCAGAAACGGCTTTACGGTGAGGGAGTCTAGTGGGTTGGTCCGGGTCTCCTATTAGTTGATTTGCTCGTTTCTGAATTGCATCAGTGTGGCAACAGAATGCTTGGAGACCCCTCCTTACAGATGAGAGCTGTATTCGAGACAGGGACGAATTTAAGCCTTAACTAGTGTAAGAAATTGACTGGGAGTAAAATAGCGTCTAGACCTAAATAAGAGACCAAGCTTGCACGCAGCAGCTTTAGCAGCGGTTGAGATATGGTCATTCCAAGAAAGGTCAGACTCCAGAGTGATGCCCAACATTGAAATCTTATCACTGAATCCCAGTGAGTTAGAATCGAATGATATGTATGGGAGGTTTCTAACGACGCGCCTAGAGATTAGCCAACACATTTTAACACATAACATTACGATACCTAATTTTGGAATCTGTGATCCAATTCTAAAAGATACATTGAAAACGTTAAGGATTCCCGTGAATTTGGGTTGTTTTTACTAGATGAGTCATGTGAATAGATAAGCCAACGAGCAAACTTAAAACCAAAATTTTTAAAAATCCAATTTCAAATCCGTTTTAAAATTGCAAAAATTGAATAATAGGGTAGATAAATTTACTGATATGATTGTCATTCTAGAGGGGACAACGTTTCTAGTTCTGTGGAATAAGCACACAAGTACTTGAAAACGAATCCTAGAATTAAATACAGAAATGTGTATTTTGATATTTTCTAAATACAGACACTAGTAAAAAAAAACCACCTAAATCAGTCATTGCTCAGTCACATATTCATTTTTTATCGAAATATATTTTTAAATTAAACCTAATTATATTTAAAGAGATATTTACAGGGATAACACACACTCTAAGATATTTTTTTTTTAATCTTTATCCCAAATATTGATAAAATTCGATTCCACAAAATAATTAAAATTTTAAAATGATTTTTGATTTGCGGAAAAATAAATACACATAATTTGTATTTAGTACCTATACGAGCTGACAGACATACAGATAGACATTGAAAAGGACATTAAAAGTTCTGTTATACTGCTTAAACCAGGGCTGCCCAAACCGTGGCCCGCGGGCCGCATCCGGACCAGCACTGCAATGAGTGTGGCCCAACATAAAATCATAAACTTCCTTAATACATTGAGATTTATATGTAGAGATATATTTATTCGCTTTTTCGAAATATGAATGTACATTTGTACAATATGTGAAGCTTTTTTCAAGAATAAAATTCACTAAAAGCAAAATTATAAGCTCAACTATATAAGATAAAAAAATAATGAAGTTTCGAATATTTAAAAATTCTTCTTCTCATATTTTCATTTTCTAAAATATTTATTATTTCAGCAATTTATATGCTACGACACCAACCAAGTCTATAGTTATCATTCTAGTACAAAAGGAGACAAGGAATTGGGGTTTTCTAGAACAATCACAATTAATTGATAATTTCTCTCCTGGACTAAAACTTGTCAGGACTTGTCTTTAGATTCTTGCAATTACGTTCTTACATGTCAATAGATAATGGATAGTCAGGGATTATTATATCCGTGACCCTTTTAAAAAATAAATTATTATTCCTCATATCCTTCTTTAATCCCATTTAAACCAAGGCTGTCCAACCCGTGGCCCAATATAAAGTCATAAAATTCCTAGAAACATTGAGATTTATATGTAGATACTGGAAAACACACAACCATTTGACCTGATAATTTTTTTCTCTAAAATAAGAAATGTGAAAATCTACTGTGAAGTTTTTGAAAAATAAAAGTGCTAATTTTAAATTTTGAATCTGGAACTAGATTTCTAAATTTCCGAAGATTTCCGAAAAAACTAATCATATTTTCGACTCCATATTCATTAGAAATAAATTTTCTACTTGCAAACGTTTTGATTGAATGTTCTAGAACAACAATTATATACCGATCTGAAAAAAAAAATGAATATTGTCTCTTTATTCGAATTTTATATTATTTATTATCCCTCCAGGAAAAAATATAAACAAATACTATAATACATAATATCACTTTATGTAAGTATGTAGGTATGTATTTACATATACGAGAAGCTATTTTCAAGTATAAAATTTACGAAAAGTAAAATTAGAAGCTCACTAAGAGCTAGAAAATAATAAAATTCTTATATCTACATTATTAACTATCTTTTTTCAATCACGAATATCAATAGAATTATTATATAACATTTGTTTTTTCTGCAAATCTGGCCCGTGTAAGTCAAAAAGTTGGACACCCCTGGCTTAAACGGAACCCTAAAAACGGAGCAGATGAGTGAGTTTTTATTCGCCAAATCATTTTATCTCAAACATGAAAAAATTTAATATCTATTTTCAAAAGATCATTTAGTTGATTTGATAAAAATTCTTTCTTCTAGTTATGGACTTTATTAAAGGATTGTCAGGCCTCTACGTCATCCGACCTTTGCCGCATTTGGGTGTATATCCCCGCAATGATTCTATCCATATTATTAATAAAAAAAGAATATTTGATGGTTTACCGCTACCATACTTGCACTTGTGACTCATCGCTGAAATATTTCAAAAATTGTATCTATTCCAATTGAAAGAATATTAGTAGATCATAAATTTTAATCAAATAGTTTTTACACTTGTATAATTATTTTCTCAATGCTGAAAATGTTAAATAACCAAAGAGAGTTATTTTTTCTTTTCTTTTATTATGATTAAAAATAAAAATGAGTGGAGTGTTTGATAGAAGTAATTTAATAAGTATTAATTACTACCGGAATAGAATCGCCTTGTGGATTTTTATGTTAACGATCATTTAGCTCATTTGCTGGACGATTTGTCCTTTTACAGATCCACATTCATAACTGGTTTCTTTCGTTTGACCCGAGAAAATTCTTTCAAGATTTTCTCATATAAATCTTATTCTCTTTAAATATTTGAGGAAGTAGATTTTTTAATTTTTGACTCTTAAGGTAGTTCTTTCACAAATGCAAAAATTCAAGAAGTCTTCGAAACTTGGAGTATAAGTCATTAAAAGCATAATAAACACACTGTTAAAATTTGAAGACGATTTACCACACCAAATATGAAATAATTGCAATTAAAAATGAAATTTTTTACATATGGTAGATTGGGAAAGGGTGGGAAAATGATCATTATTTAATTTTTTTTCATTGAAGAACTTTCACCATTTTGAAAAAAAACAACTAATATTTATTAGAAATAATATATTCAGAGTAACCTAAAAAAAAATTCAAATTATTCACCTCGTAGTTTTGATAAAAATAAAAAAATTTGGGCGATTATTTTTAGTGGAGGGGATATAAGATCAATGGCTTGGAAACGATTCATTCATAAAGAGTATATAGTAGTGTGAAAAGTACAGTCACGTTGAAAAAACATAACCTAAAATTTTAGCACCGTTCATATGTATAGAGTGGTTACGAGGCTAAAACTTTTTGTGTGGATTGTCGCGAAAGAACTACCTTAAGATAATTTTCGGATTAAAATATGTGAAATTATTTACCGAAATATACAAAAATATCTCGGGTACCCAGGGCAGCAGAGAATGTAAAAGGACCCCAGAGATATAATCACCCCCTTAAATATTTGTTAACATATATATGAATGAATTAAGTATGATAGTCTATATTTGGACGGGGAAGTAGCAAATCAAACAATTCTCCTCGATTTCCACGACGTTCAAAGGTTTCTTACATATAAATTAAATAATTGTTCAGGCCATATTTAAAGAGCCAAAGACAAAAGAATTAGTCAAAATATACTGTAAAATGAATCAGGGACAATTGAGTTGATTCAGAAATATGCTCATATCTCTTATATCTTATAATTAAATTATAATCATTGAGACGCCTGATGAAGCCGAAATAAAATTGGTGAAACGTCGCGTAAATCGATGAGAATTGTTTGATTTGCTACTTTCCCGTTCAAATACCCGCTAACATACTTAATTCACTAAATAATATGGATGCGATGTCGTTTAATATACAAGGTGTTTCAGAATGAATAGCAAATATTTCAGGAGGTGGTAGTATAGACGAATTGCAAAAAAAAATGCCATATAACATCTGTCAAATTTTTATTAAGTACAGAGATACAGCTGAGTTCAATGTATTTTCGTTTCGTGTCTTGGTACACCGGTTGCTATGGGTTGCTAAAGGCGTATTTATAGAATGTCAGAAGTAGAGTGTAGATGTTCAAGCTGTGAAGTTGTGCTTTTGTTAATATTGAAGTTTTTATTGTGATTTGTTGGCCAAATCTACTGTACTGTAGCGTGTAAACATGCCGCACGTATTTACACATGCTGAGTATGCCGATAATGGGTTACATACTAACAGCTGTATCTCTGTACTCGATAAAAATTGGACATATGTTATATGGCATTTTTATTGCAATTAGTCTATACTATCACCTCCTAAAATATTTACTATTCCTCCTGAAACACCCTGTATATTAATAACGATCATATTCAGATCAGGCTATAGCCATTACTTGTTGCCCCCGGAGGGCAGGCAAAGTCTGGCTTCCGGGCGAGCCTAGTATTGAATTCACTAGAAAATTTTCAAAAATGTTATGCTCATTGTTTTAAAAAATATCAGAACGTGGAAAAAAATCATTTTCAATGATGATATTTTTCCGTCTGTGTGCCTGGGTGTGTAACTAGATTTGGATAGCCACGATAACGAGAACGAAAAGTCGTTGAAAATTCGTTTTTGTGCTAACATTTTTGTATTTCCGATGAGGAAAATTAATTAGATTTTGATCTTTTTAGATCCATATCTACCTATTAAAAAATGCAAAATTATTGAAAAAATATTTTCATTTTTATTTTTATCCGTTTCTATAGTAAAAAATAATATTAAGGTAGTTCTTTCGCGACAATCCACACAAACATTTTTAGCCTCGTAACCACTATACATATGAACGGTGCTAAAATATTAGGTTATGTTTTTTAACGTGACTGTACTTCTCACACTACTATATCTTCTTTATGAATGGATCGTTTCCAAGCCATTGTCTTTCAATGAAAAAAAATAAAATAAAATAATGATCATTTTCTCACCCTTTCCCAATCTACCATATGTAAAAAATTTCATTTTTAATTGCAATTATTTCATGTTTGGTGTGGTAAATCGTCTTCAAATTTTAACAGTGTGTTTATTATGCTTTTAATGACTTATATTCCAAGGTTCGAAGACTTCTTGAATTTTTGCATTTGTGAAAGAACTACCTTAAATCCAAAAGATTTGTGTTTTTAATCACTATTTAATATACGTATTATTTTTTAATACACCAAAACTGTAAAGAGAACCGAGTCTTGAAAAAGTTTGACTTTTCTTCTCATTTTTCCATGTAAATAGAAAATGAATAAGAGGAGAAATACTTTTTAGATAATTTCTTTAAAAATTTCTTTAATCTCGAGAACATAAGGCAAACGAACTGGTCGGTCGCTCTTCACAACATTACTGAATATTTTTTATTCGAAACCAAGTGCGTATATATAGAAAACAAGAATTCTATAAATTATATTAAAAAAAAATGTAAATTTTTGTCATGCTCAGACACGAGTAGACATTTTCCTTTGTATGTTTCACACCGTTTCACTCCATGGTTCAAAAATAGAAAATAAATCATATCTGTCAAAATAACTTGAAATATATCCCACCTCCCCCATAAATGTGATCTTATTTTATTTTTTTCTTGTTAAAGAAAAAACTATGTTTATCTGAAAATCAGTTTTTATTTAAATAAAACCAGACATTAGCATAAATAGATCGAACATGAAATCCGAAACGCCTAAGTAAAAGGTGTCTATTTGTTTGTCGGCGGCGGGTTTGCCTTTACGGTTTACGGTTCGTAGACAAGAAACATTCCCTCCGTAATGATTTATCGATGCCCCACCGACGAGAGATATATAATTTTGTGCCTGGAATGAACGTTCGCTTCACACGAATCCCGATCAGACGACATCCGGGCTTACAAGCAACCCTTCCTCAGGCATATGCCTGCCATCAAAAAATATGTTCACGCTTAAGAAGAAGTTAATATGATCGAGAACCCCTTTAGCAGGAACAGACGTTCTTAGCAAATCGCCGGCTTTGAACTTTATCATTAAACTTTTACACCGAATAAAATTAGCGTAGTCCTATTCAAAGAAGATTTGACCTGGAATTTTTTTTATCTTGTAGAATGTTCGAATAAAAAAAGAACACGGTTTTGGTTTTTATCGAGGTTGAATATAACATCTTCCATAAAAGAGGAAAAAAATGTTTTGTTAAATAATAATGAATCTAATTTTCACTTTCACTTATAGAATATATTATGTATACGAATGACAGGCCAAAAGTGCGCATTTTGAAGTCTTTTAGCTGCAAAGAAATAGAATAGATTTTCAATTTTTGAATACTAATAAAACAAAGATAAGAGTAAATAGATATTTTATTTAATATGGATTTACTATGAGTTAAGGATACTGGAGTCACTTATTTCACATTAAATGTGAAATAAGTGACAAATTAATGTGAAATAAGTGACCCAGTATCCTTAACTCATAGTAAATCCATATTAAATAAAATATCTATTTACTCTTATCTTTATTAAAGATGTTTCACCTTGCACCAACACCACAATCTCTACTGATTATTACTAATTAAACGTTCGATATGTTATTCCAAGAACAAAAGTTCCCTTTTCCAAAATCCAAAAAGCCTTTGGATTATCTGGTTCTTTGTTTATGTTAAGAAAAAGTCAAAGAGTTAATCTTCAGAATGAGATTTAAGACTTAAATTAATTATTGATTTTAGATCGCAAGGTTTTTACTCAAATTGTACAACCTTACTTCAACTTTTTGTTTAGTATTTATCAAGAATTGAATTTTTTAAAAATCAAATGACCGAAAATGACTCTTTACTTGGGCTATTGACTTATTGGGTTCTTATTTTTTTATCAAAATTATTAATTGCCGTATTAAATCGGTTATAAGACGAACCCTTATTTTCTAAGCTAGAAATAAAAAATAAAAAAAGTTGAATAAATAAATATTAACTTTATTATGAAAATAAAAAAATGGGATGTGACCATCTCATGGCTTTACCTTACACCTCCACCCTCCCCTGTAATTTTCTTCTTCTTCGAGTGCCATACCCGAAACGGATGTCGGCGCCTCTCCACATATACCTGTGCTGAGTGTGTTTAGTTGTTTTACACAGATATAGGGGGCCTACTTTTTAACGCCGGTTCCGAACGGCTAATTTGGAGAGGTCACTTGGCAATTATACTCTTGGTAGGTTGCCATTACTTCTTTCCAAGAGGAGGCGACTGCAAATATCTATCTGCCGAGACTCGGTCTCGAACCAGCGATCTCCGAGTCAGCGACCCAACACTCTACCCACTGACACACAGTCGCCTCCTGTAATTTTAGGCAGGTGATTGATTTTTGCTTTAAAGGCTAACTGAGCGAAATTTGGCTCAAATTTCTAGCCTCCACCCTTAATTTTTGTATTCAATTAATTAATATAAAATATCTCTCTCGTTTTGATCTCTTAGATTTTGAGCTAGAGCGTATATAAAATTTAGTAAAACACTAATTCTCTTACTTACAGACATTTTGACAAAATAATTAAAATCTATTAAAATGTAAATTTTTTATGTTCCTTATTAGTATAAGTTTTTATTTTAGACCGAAATGCCATGTATTCGTTCAATTTGATACTTCACCATACCCCGTATGGTATCGTAAAAAAACTTTATTGCAAAAATGAAAAATATATGAATATTGCATATTTACGCACTTTGATCCTCTGAATCAGAAACATATTATATATTTCAGTTACCAATTTTTCTGGATTACTTATTTCTGAATCCTTGATTGCATTTTCCTACTCGTTATCGTCTTCTGTGCCATCAAGGGTATTAGTGATGCAACATTTTTTAAATGAGTACTTCACTATTAATTCCGGAATTTTTTCAAGCAACTTATGATGGTGATGTTTTTTTAATAGAACTCATACTTCTTAAATGGTTTGTTATTTAACATAATAATAAAACTTGAGTAAGATACGAGTTATTTAACTGCTAGTACAGCCCCATCTCTTCATTCCCTTTAGCCCGGGCGCAAATTGGGCGCAGGGCGAGCGTAGCAGAGCGCCAGCAGAGGCTTAAAGAACGATTAAAATTTAAAAATAGATTTGGCTTCGTTTTGCTGTGAATGTATGAACAAATTTCAGTTAAGTATGTATAATAATTGTTAAAGTGTTAAACAAAAATAAGCCTCTGTTGGGTCTCTAGTACGCGCGCCTTGCGCTCAATTTAGTGATGCAACATTTACCTTACTCTGGTCTGGTAGGAGCCATCAAATATAAGAGTAAGACGCACCATGAATTCAGAGACACCAAATACGAAAAAGCATGCCTCTTATAATTAATATAATATGGTATTTTGCTCTTTGAATATTTATCAAAATTTGATGTTCTTAGTAGCCTATAAATTGTATAAAAACATATTTCTGGGTTTTTTAAATTTCAAAAACCAAAAACTCAATTCACTTTTGATATTACTTTGTAATTGTTTCATTTAATGTTAGTCTGTTATTAATACGGGGTAAGTAAAAGTCACGTGGTGTGCATTAAGTATTCCTGAATATTTCCCTTTATATTTCGATCAATTAATTTAATCGTTCAACGATATAGTTTTTTCTAATTCTCTATATTTATTGAAAGGAAGCTGTTCCTTTTTTTGTGACTTAGTTTTATTAGATGGATAATAAATTATTCTTTAAGAGCTCCTCACCATCCTCCTGTTGAAACCTTTACCAACGTTTTAAAATTTTGTCAATCTCATTTTAAATATTAAAATAATAATAAAAAAAATAACATTAATTTGGTAAGTTTCGTCTCTTAAGAGGGTTTTTATTCATCTGTCGGGTTGTTTAATTTATATGGCGTATTAATAACTTTGATGATGGCATATTTAGTGGGATACTTATCAAGTTCTCTTTGATTGATAATGATTTATACGAGCTGAAATTTATCGCCCGAAATTTAAAATTCTTTAGTTTTTATCCGAATAATGATTGGGCTGCAAATTTTTGAAACAATACTAAGTGATACTTATCAAGATTAAAGGAGACAATAAAAGAGTGTGTCTTCTGATGGAATTATAAATTTTATTTATAACAATACTATAGTTTCGAGAGCTTTGCCCTCTTCATCAGTCTATTACAATTGATTCATAAGAATTAATGTATGAGTTTATAATTCCAGCAGAAGACACCTCTTTTATTGTCTCCTTCAATTTATAAAAATTCTGCTACTCTCCACAAAAAGCTTTCAATTTAGCTTATCAAGATATTCACTGATTTCAAAATGATGTAGAAGTTTCCTACACTTTGATTATATTATTTTTAATTAAAAAAGACAATAAAAGAGTGTGTCGTCTGGTGGAAAAATAAATTTTTAAATTTATTTATAAAGAGACTACAGTTTCTCTTCATCGTTCTATTACAATTGACTCACATCCCTTTTTACTACAGACTAAGCTCTCAAAAATATAATCTCTTTATAAATAAATTAAAAAATGTATTTTTCCAGCAAAAGACACTCTTTTATTGTCTTCTTTAATTTATAAAAATTCTGATAATCTCGGCAAAAAGAAACATTCAATTTAATTTACATTATTTTTAGTTTGAGTAGACACTTAGATTTAAGGCTTTTAATCTTATTTCTAGTACCGTAAATCGTATGTTTCCTGTATTTGATTCGCTAGAGAATCGAAAGCAGGTGATTTTTGTCAAATATTAAGTGAAAATAATATCCGAATTTATATATTTCTAACTTGAAATAAGTGAAGTTAAATATATTTATAATTTTCTCATTAATAAATTAAAGAATAATTAACACATTAAAGTCTTCAGTAATGTTTATATTAATAATCTGCACCTTTGTTGCCAAGATTCAGCTTTCTTGTTTTAAATTGCCACTGACAAAAAATTGCCATGTCACTAAAATTTCAGGAGACCAAATTTTTAATGAATCAAAATACGTCAAATATGTTGGTTCTGATTTTTGGCCAATAAAAATTAGTTATAAAAATAAAATGTTACACAATCTTTCCATTTCTCAGCAATTTTAATTCCTGGCAGCTTCCTTGGTTGGTTTTTTCAACCAGAAAATTTTGAGCTTCAAATGTTGCTTAAATTTAAATACCTACTAGAAATAAATTTATAATTTTCTCATTAATATATTAAAGAATAATTAACACATTAACGAGAATTGTTTTGATCGCGCTTTTTAAACAAGATATATATCTTATAAGATATATATCTTGTTTAAAAGCGCGATCATAATGTCTCGATTATTATTCTTAATTATTAATGAGAAAATTATAAATTTATTTCTAGTAGGTATAAGTTTAAGCAACATTTAAGTTCAAAATTTTCTGGTTGAAAAAACCAACCAGTAAGCTGCCAGATAAAATTGCTGAGAATGGAAAGATTGTGTAACATTATTATTTTTATAACTAATTTTTATTGGCCAAAAATCAGAACCAACATATTTGACGTATTTTGATTCATTAAAAATTTGGTCTCCTGAAATTTTAGTGACATGGCAATTTTTTGTCAATCAATTTAAAACAAGAAAGCGAATCTTGGCACAAAGGTGCAGATTATTAATATAAACATTACTGAAGACTTTAAGCTAATAAGTTAATAAGCAGTCCGGTGGTTTCGAAAGTCTTCACAAAATACAATAACTTTTTCGCTTTGAAAATACAAACACTTTGGCATCAGAATGAACTTTCAATCACTTCCCGTATTTGAGCTCTGATGGATTAAGTAACATAAAGATATCATGCTTGAAAATGATTTTTGTCCACATTATATTTATAGACAATATATGCAAAAAAAGATAGCGAATCATTTTTGCAAACAAACTCTATTATTGAAGAAAAAAATAGACAAAAATAAATAATTAAATATTATATATTCACCATCGATGGATGATGGACTAGGCGATCGATCTATCTCTTGTTTTTCTCATCGTATCCTAATGTTGAAAAATCTTCTTTGAGTTAATATCTATAACACTTGACATAAACATTAGTAGCAATCCCCCCCCCTCCTTTACTACATATTAATTTAGTCATCAAGACGTATGTAGTAAATGAAATAAATCCCTTTAATTCGCGGAAAATTCAAATTTTATTTCATCCAAATCAAATTCTTATAATTTGAAATATCAGAGTAAAATTCGAATTCTTATAATCGGACTTCGAGAGAGCCTGAAGACGTATGTATCAGTGAGAGTGGCCTTGATTTTTTGGAATACGGATAGAACGAGAGACCAGGGCGAGCTGAAAGAGATCCTACCTAACATTTCCACTTGCCTCATCTATACAAGACTGACATAAATTATAAATACCATGTTCATATTTCAGTATGTTTACCAGCTAGAGGAGAAAATGAAAAACCTTATTAGGCAAGTGGTTAAATATATGAGAAAAAGAACTTTAAGTGTAACGCAGTGCACCGTCTCCGCCAACCGGCCGGCAGAGCCCTCGTGCCCCTAGCCACAAGGCAGCCGCTCTTCTTCCTTAGGCTAATCCTGAGGAAGCAACGGACAACCTTCTGGTCTTCGTTCTAGTCCATAGAGCCACCTCAAATCCGCCCTCAAAGACACAAAGTCACCAGGCACCTCATTACCACCCCATTGTTCCATTTGAACAAGGCGTCAAGCGACGACTTTTCGGTAAGATACAAAACATGCAAGCACATGCAGATGAACCTGGACCTCGATCTTTAGAAATCTGATCGAATCGGTCACTTCCCTCGTGACTCGTTCATGGGTTCAACAAATGGGTGGCGTCGATTTTAGCTCTCTTGCGGGTCTTAATACTAAAATAACCTTAAAATCTAAATTGGGGGGCCCAAGAGAGTGAAACACATCACAAAATATCCCTAAGAGGCCTAAGATAGACGACACCGCATTTGCTGTCTCCAGGAAGGAAATCAAAGGGAAGAGTGCAGGTCCCCAATACAGAAAAAGAGACCGTCATCGTTGGCATGGCATATCATCCCACCCTCCTCTAAACTACTGCATACTACATCTACTAAAACTGTGAATTTAATTTTAATAATTTTCAAACACATATTCTGAATCTAAGGATTAAATTTGATATTAAAATAGCGATGAATCCCATCGGTGGTTGAGGCGATGAAACCTGAAAATCCCTACGCAAAATCTACTATTCCAATAAATTCTCACTTTGTGAAGATCCTCCAATAGTTCCCTTGTTGCTTCTACTACAGATGAAGATGAAATGGTGATCTGAAAATCCTAATCTTATTTTCTTTTACGTTAAAAAAGGAATAATTTCAAAAAAAAAATTTTAAAGAAATGATTAGAGTGATTTTAATTAATTTTTGATATTAAGAAATGCAAAAAATGGAAAACTAAAATCAAATGAAAGTTAAGCTATGATTGAGAATAATTTGATATAAAATTGGATTTATGAAAAATTTAATAGCCAAGTTATTTAATTAAAAATTTATTAAATTATAATTGAATGGAAAAACTTTAATGTAATATATGAAAATAAGTTAAGTATTACATTTACTGATTGCAGCCAGAGGGAATGCTGAAAAAGAGAAACATCCTAACTCTTTGCCTACTGTAATCTAGTTATAAAAAATTTCTTTGAAAGTCTTAACTAAATGCCATGCTAAATAAATATATACTCATGTTTGGTGCGCTTTTGGTGAGAAGAGCATAAATGTGTCGGATGCGATAAGAACAGCAGCGAAATATCACCAAAGTGAAAGATCAATGAAAAAGAGGAGAAAAATAAAATTAGAAATTATATTAATCATTATTAAATATAATATTAAATGAGATGAAATAGAAATACGAGTATGAAGACGAATGAAATTTAATTTATCAATGAGAAATTTACTCTACTCTACCATTTTTGATAAGAATTTTGAATAAAGAGCATTGAAATCTCTGAAATAAGGGGATCTAATTTGTAACTCAAGAAGGTTTGAGGGATAATTAAAAATAATGAAATCTTCTTGTCAATATCTTTGAAATTACGAAAGCAGAAGATATAAATACTAACCTCGTCGTTAAAATAAAAGGCTAAACTCGCAGGCAGCCGATGATCTCGTTGCTCAGTTGATTTTGTCACCTTTAAGAAAATTTTTGCATAATTAGTATAGTATATTTCGAGAGGAAATTTTGAAATTAAACAATCTATAAATCAAATTAAATTTTTCATTCGAAAAGAGAAGAAAACACTCTAATGAGAAATATCCAAAAAAATATTATATTTAAGGATTAAGTTTGAAATTACTATTATAGAAATAAATATAGGTAATAGAATCCTACCTGAGAGACTCTGATGACAGACTGGAGTCATCTCAATGAAACGATGTCTTCTTTCTATAAAAATAAACAGCTATGAATTTAAAGGTATATATCTTTATAAATATAATTTTTAAATTACCTGATTTGTTCAAAGAAGCGAATCCCTCGATGGGCGACATTATGGTAAGAAGAAATGGAAAACTGAAAATTCCTAATTCTAATTCAAATTTTCTGTTTATCATAAAAATTGAATAATTTCAAGAATACAATCGAAAATTAAATTATTGAATGATTTTAATCCAGAAATTTAATGAATTGCCAAAAATTTAAATTTGAAAATTTATTTAGGCTAAATTAATTTAATCTGAAATTAAATTTACTGAATATTTACTTAAGTTATTTAAATTTTTTGAAAATTGGTTTAGAATAATTATGAAAGCAAGAACTTTAAAATCTAAAATGAATTTATTTTAATGGAAATAATTTAAATATTAAAGTAATAACTGATTCTAACTAAAGGGGTATGCTGTAAAAAAACACTTAAAAATTAATTATATAAAAAAAATGATATACTCAAGTTTGGTGGCTGTTGATGATAACGTAAATGAGTCGAATGAAGGACAACACCAAGGCATCAATAAAGTGGATGATCCATGAAAAGGGAAAATAAATATAAATTAGAAAATAAAAAATTGTATAAATGATTATTAAATGTGGCTATAAAGGAGGTAAGATAAAAAATATATATAAAGATTTAGATCAAAATGAATTTACTAATGAGAAATTTATTCTACCAAATCAATGAACTAACTCTCTAAGACAAAGGGAAGTTAATTTGTAAATCAAAGAGTTTCATAATTGATATTTGATTGATAATTTGAAAAAAATAAACCTATATGAGAAGCTTTTTGAATTCTCCAATATTTTTTTTAATTTTTCCTAAAAATCTGTAATAAAGTAGGGTCGTAGCCACGGGGGGGGGGGCAAGAACCCCCCCCACTAAGGAGCAGGGCTCATGAAATGAGTAACGGTAACGACAAACAGTTTCTTATGGCAAACTAATGGTAATTAAATAAATTTCATATGTTTAATCAAGAATTATGTTCTTTTTTAATTTCTTGAAGTACCTATTTGTTTTAATAAAAAAAATGACCACTAAATATTTTTCATTGTGGATTGAGCCCCCCCCCCCTCCATTAAAATTTCTGGCTACGCAACTGTAAGTGAGTAAGTATGCTGACCTCGGCGTTAAAATAGGTGGCTTAATCTCGCAGACAGCCGATGACCTTATCCGTTAAAATGACTTTATCGTTGGCGATTACTAGAGGAAAAATTGTTCACAAGAGTGGTGTTTCGTTGCCTTCTTCTGTATTTATTGAAAAGTTTCGTATTTTCGACATAGATGAAAATTATTCTGACTGAAGACAGATTCGATCCCGTGTAACCTCGAAGTCTATTAGCCACTCCATCTTAAAAAAATAAATAAATTAAATAATCAAAGAGATTATATAGATCTATCCCTATTTAGTAATAAAGAAATATTTTTAATGAAGTAATTTATATGTAGGTAATGTGAAAAGTGAAGAACACGAAATTATTTGAAAATATCTAAAAAATATTAATTTATTGGAGGAAAATCAAAAACTGCGATTGTTTTGGCTGGAAAGTTGAAACTTGGCGTTGAGTTTATTAAAGCAAAACGTCGTGGCAGCTTTCAGCTCATTAGAGTAGCTCCAGCCCTTTTATAAAAAAGTATTCATATTTTTATATATATATATATACTTTTCTGTTTTGGAAAAAATACAACTATTCTTTCACTAAAGTTAAAAAAATTATGACTAAGAGCTCAAAAAAATAATTTTTTAAGAAAAAAAATAAAACCGACTTCAAAAAATTAAATGCAACAAATAAAATACACTAAAAGGTATAAAATAATTATTATCTTATTTAGTTACAACTAAACGAGAAAATATTAACATGAAATTACTTTTTGAAGTCGGTGCCAAACATATACCTTTTATGAATCGCACTCGACGGATACTTACTTAGTACGTTTGGCGGGTACGCTCGCTTATAGGTATAGTTTGTTTGGCACCGACTTCAAAAAGTAATTTCATGTTAATATTTCGTCGTTTAGTTGTAACTAAATAAGATAATAATTATTTTATACCTTTTAGTGTATTTTAGTGTAAAGTCAAATAGAGAACCTCCTCCTTTTTTGAAGTCGGTTAAAAAATGAATGTTTAACTTAAAATTGCTTTGACAACTTTCATCTCCTTTTTAATTCACAAAACAAATAGGCTTTCAATCCATTATATTATTTGCTGTATGTGGTGGTTTATATCTAAAGATGATCCTTATTTGATGGATTTTTAATAAAGCCATTTGTAAATTTTTTAAAAATTTTATTTCAAAATAATCCCAAATGCCTGAACAAAATGTGAATTCATTTTAGAGATGAATGCTCTCTTTGTTAGCGGCATTGTTAAAGAGGCGCCACCGGTGCTCTGAATTGTTAATCGATTTCAAATTTGAATTTGAATCTTGTTATCAAAGTACATATCTACTAGACAACTAGACAGTATGAGGGCATGGGGATCCCAGGAATTTTCCCAGGAGGTCCAGTAAAACCTCAATACATATGAATATAAGTTAAAAGTTGGTCAATAAAGTTCTAATTATATACAAATATACATACCTACTATATATATTTTAATACAAAAGAAAATTAATTAAAAACAATTGGTATTTTTCCACTTAAAACATTTTTAAAAAATCAGAGCTTTTGAAAAGCATGTGGGTCTTTAGACGCCCCCCCCCCCCCCATCACCCATCCGCATGTGGACGCCCTTGAGTGTGCGATTTTCTGTAAAGGCGAAAGAGGCGCGCGCCTGGGTATTGCATAATTCAAGGGGACATACCTAGACTTTGTAGGCTCAAAAGCCACGAATGAATTGTCAAAATAAAAAATAGAATATATTTTAAAAAATTACAAATGGTTGAAATTAATGGTGTTTCACAAAATAAAAATTGAAATAAATTCTCCTATATTTTTTTAAAATTTTCTATTAAATGTAGATATACTATACCTATAATAAATGAGTAAGTATACTGACCTAAAATAGGAGGCTTAATCTCGCAGACAGCCGATGACCTTATCCGTCAAAATGACTTTGTCGTTGGCGATTACTAGAGGGGATGAATGAGAAATTGTTCTCAAGAGTGGTGTTCCGTTGCCTTCCGCTTGATTTATTAAGATGTTTCGTATTTTCGACATAGATGAAAATTATTCTGCCTGAAGCCAAATTTGATCCCGAGTAAGCTCGAAGTCTTTAAAAAAATAAATTAAAATTAATCAAAGAGCTTGTCTAGATGTATCACTATATAGTAATAAAGAGATATTTTCAATGAAATAATTTATACTAGTTTCTAATGTGAAAATTGAAGAAGACGAAATTATTTTAAAAATATTCATTTATTGGAGTAAAATGAAAAACTTTCCACAGGTTCGACACGCTCTTTATAAAATTTGATGAATTGGCATTTTTTTTTACTGAGATTGGTTTTGGCTAGAAAGTTGAAACTTGCCGTTGAGTTTATTAAAACAAAACGTCGTGGCAGCTTTCAGCTCATCAAATTTATGTTAAACCTACCTAGTATTTTATATTTAAAATTTTCAAAAGTTTCTAAAAAAAATTTTCTTTACTTTATTTCAAATGTTTCACCAAGAACCCACACCATTCTCCCTTAACAGAAAAGTCTAAGATATGTGTTGAAAATCGCTCCTATATAAGTATATATATGATCACCCAACCATAAATCGACCAAGTAAATGCTAAATATTAAGTATGAAAAGTGAGGTCATTAAAGCCAGAGGAGGCAACACATGTTATTAAAATGTTAAATTCAATAAATAAATTTGAAAAATTAAGTGCTGAAATAAAAATGTCTTTCATGTAAAAATGTCATTTTTTTAATTTCATGTTTTTTTTTAATAAAAATAAATATTCTTGTTTAAATTATGATTTTTTAATCTTTTTTACATAGGGAAAGTGGTGTAGGATTTTAGGTGAAACATGATATTAATTAATAAAGTAAAGGGAGTGTAGTTTCACAGTGAATGAAATAAAACTCAAAGAGGTTTATAATCTGGGGATCGGCAGTGCCCAGTCAAGTTCGTTTCGGCGGGGATGTGTGCACTGCCAGACTACCCTTTACAGGAAACAACTCAGGCCATTTTGACGCCTCTGTAACTTCGTAATGGAAACATCTACATGGCTGAAATTTTTTCCAGAATACTGGTCCATAAGCTTAACTAAATTATAAAATTTCATATTTCTAGTATTTATACCATCCAAGTTACAAGAAGCCAAAGATAGGCTTTTTCGTCACTCACTCACTCACTCATCAAAATTCTAGAGTACTTCCGCTAACCCTAGAATGCTGAAATTTGGCAGGCAGGTAGAGTTTGGGGTACAATTAATGGGAAAAATCCAAAATCGAAACTTTCCCTTCTTCAGGACCTAAAATAAAGGGGTGAAATTTATAGACTTAATTAACATATACTAAACAATTCAATGAACCTAGAATGCTGAAATTTGGCATACTGGTATAGCTTGACACATTAATAAAGGACGAAATTGAAAAATAGAAACTTTTCCTTCTTCAGGGCCCTAAATGAAGGGGTTAAATTTATAGGATAAATTAACATACAACATGCTGAAATTTGGCCTACTGATAGAGTTTGGGGTATATTTAAAGGTAAAAATCGAAAAAGAGAAACTTTCCCTTCTTCAGGACATAAAATGAAGGAGTGAAAATTCAGCCTTTAAAACAAATGCGTGAATCTTGTAGGCTAAATTCCCATCCAACTTACAAAAAGAAGTGCAATCTCAACAAAAACACTTGTGTAAAAAAGGCCAAGTTCGATTAATAAAATCCGTTTGCCAAAAAAAGTAGTGAGATCTAATGTGCTGCCAAGTTCAACATCATCAATTTATTAAATGAGTCGAGAATATATTAGTAACTTCAATTAAAACGCATGTTTTTCATTTCACATGTCCCTCTATATTTTTTATTGATTTCACATTTTTAGTTGAAATTATTTTCATAAAACTTGGCTTTTACGCATTATTATGTATGTCACGAATTACTAGTTACCATATCATGGGATCTTAATAAGAGGGGAGTGGTGGAGGCCCTATCAAACAATAATAGTAATAATTTAATGCGTAAAAGCCAAGTTTTAGGAAAATAATTTCAACTAAAAATGTGAAATCAATAAAAAATATAGAGGGACATGTGAAATGAAAAACATGCGTTTTAATTGAAGTTACTAATATATTCTCGACTCATTTAATAAATTGATGATGTTGAACTTGGCAGCACATTAGATCTCACTACTTTTTTTGGCAAACGGATTTTATTAATCGAACTTGGCCTTTTTTTACACAAGTGTTTTTGTTGAGATTATATATTGCAATTACTCTGAGTTAGTATAAACCTCTTTGAGTTTTATTTCATTCACTGTGAAACTACACTACCTTTACTTTAATAATTTTTTAATATTTTATGATCCTAGAAATTGAAGGTAATAAATAAATGAAGTGAACATTTGTTTAATTGTAAAATATTTAATAAAACTTAGGTGGGCGGTTAATTGTGCCACTGATTGTATGTATTAATGTGTATGATGATGAATAAATAAATAAAAAAATATATATATAAATTTATATACCCTAAAAGGGTGCGGTTAGAAACAATGAAAAATCCCTTGCCTGCTATTTCTCTCGCAGCCAAAGACAAGTCCAGACGAGTTTTTGCCAAATAAAAATTATTCTTGCTGGGAAACTAGTATCATATTGAGAAAGAACTAAATAAAAGGGATTTGGGAATCTTTAGTACAATCCATTTATGAGTCATCGTTTGGACTATCTCACTTTCAATGTTCATATAATCAAGAATGGCACGAACAAGTCAGGGCTTGTCTATAGCAATCGGAATGTAAAAAATTAAAGTTTTTCTCTTAATAAATATTAGATTTAATAAAATATGGTAGCCTCGTTGAGAATGCTAGGGACATTCGAGTCCAGCTCCACACACACACACTCACACTAAATCAAATTATAAAAATTATTATATAATCGGCTAATTCCTATTTTAAACACACAGATACAATATAATTAAGTTATAAATTAAAATTGACAAAAATTGAACGACAACAAATAAATAAATAAAATAAAAAGATGCCAAAAATTAAAATTATATATATCCAAATTACACAATTCCTAAATTGCAAACACGATATTCTAGAATGCTAATAAATAAGTCCATTTTTTAATATACTATAAGGTCTAAATAATTACTTTTAGGTATAATAAGAAAACAATTTTAACACTCACCAAGAAGAAGAAATCTCGATATTTTTGCAGATTATTAGCTAATTGAGCAAATCGTACGGAATTTGTTTGACAAGATTCTGTCCTGTGAAGAAAAATATGAAAATCGATGAAAATCTCATTTATGGGGCATAGATTTCATTTCATTTTATAACATATTTAGTATTAGGTATAAATATTAATGAAAACCAATTAAAACTCACATAAAATAGTAAAATTGTTCATTATTCACAAATCTAAACAAGAGATCATGTCACTTAGTTAATGGCGTCAGGATCAACTAAGGGGGCGGGAGATGAAGTGGGTCAAAGAGAATTAATTTAAGACACGACAATAAGTTCAAAGCACTTTAAAAAAATAATTAATTAAATAAAATAAAATAATTTAATTATTTATTTTTAGCAATTATAAGTATAAAAAAAAATGGAAATCATTGTAGAATTTATAGAAATAATATTATAATCTAAATAAATAAATAAATATAATAGGTACCCCTGTCCCTTTTTTCCTTTCTCATGCGCTCTTTTTTAATATTTGTTTTTAATTTTTCAGAGGATAAAAATCTCCTCTAAAACCTACTTTTGAAGCCCATAATCTTAAAATTTCCGGGGGAGGGGGCGGCCAGGTACATGACCCCCCCCCCCAAATGAAAGTATGGAGCCGCCACTACTTTGTCTTGAATATACGAATAAATATCAACCGAAATGATATGAATAAAAAATGTTTTTAAATAGTTAAATGAGGGAACGAAGAAAAGATTTATACATTATAGACAAAAGGATCAGCCGGGATTCGAACCCGATTTTCGCATATGCGCTGTGATGCCTTTATAAGGGCCGTAGCTCTTATCCTCTCGGCCACTGATCCCCGAACCCAAGCTGATACTTTAATGTCTATATGAATTTGGAATTTCATTTTTATTTAATCTTTTAATCCCGGCTGAACCTTTTGTCTATAATATAAAAATCTTTTCTTCGTTCCCTAATTTAATTTAATTTATAATTGTCTTTCGGCGCGGCCTCATTGTGGTTGGGCCCTGGAGTGAAGAAGAAAATGGCTAATGCGTCTTTTGCTCCTGGTATCGGGTTTTTGCACGGAATTATTTAAATTACGTTTTGTCTTTTGACGGAAATCTATGATCATGTTATTTGTTAATGAACATAAATTTATATTTTTTTTCTTGTTTGTTAATTGTTAATTTTTTATAATTGATTTGTATTTATGTTTATTAATTTCTGTAGTTAATTTGTATTGATGTTTTGTTGACCTAGCCACCGAGGACTTGCGCCTCTAAGCAGGTCGAGTAATAAAGATTTATTTAATTATTTATTTATTATTATTTTCGACCTTTGGGTTCGCGATCGAGTGAGAGGCGTTTGGATATAGTTTTTAAATAGTTTTTTTTTTGAAAGATTTTTTCCATAAAATACTTTTAAAAAATAAGCTTCATTTTTAACAGGGCTATTCTATTTAAAAGTTCTATCATGTTCTAAGTCCCATAAAAGTCTCGAACGTCCGATTCCATTAGGCCCTTTGTAGTCTGGACGGACTTAGGATAGAAGCGAGATAGTGAAGAAAAAAACCAGGTCGTTAATCTCTAAACATTATACAGTTTATAAATATCAAACAGACTGAAAATGATTCACTGCGTTTTGTTATAATTATATTTTGATAGCTCTGACGTTGACAACTATAATTTGAATCAAGAGAAGAGTAGCCCTATAAACTTGTCAATCGAAATAAACCTATTTTCGAATAATAATAATCTAAACCTGGCAGGGAAGTCACGAGGCTATTGAAATTTTCCAATCAGGACCAACTCCTTTTTTTCAACACACGAGACTTTTATATCTGCTTCCATTTTCAATTAATAGCTATATTGTTTGACAGGGTGTGTGTGTGTGTGTGTTTGGGCACGCATCGATAGTCAAAGCCCAGTTTCGATTTGCCGCCAAGGTCTGCAATTTTTGATCATAAAGGGAAGCGGAGAGAGTTAATCTGCAGAGAGAAGATTGCATGGTTCTACCGAAATACTTGTTGCTCATTGATCTTGTTGATGATCCGCTTTATAAACAGACAACAAAAGATAATATCAGCAGATTTTTTTGCTCTTTTTTTGTTATTGACCAGTTTATATAACTGGCCAGTTGTTTATATGTATACTGAAGGTCTAATTACGCACATGAATAATGATTAATCGGGTTGATTACATCAATCAAATGCAATATTTATTATTAAATAATTAATTTAAAGGTGAAGTGTTCCAGTATTTATTGATTTTTAGTGAAATACTGTCAAATAAGAGAGAAAAAATAATAAAACAAGGATGTAGCTATCTTTACTATTTGTGCAAAAATATTTTTTATTTTTATATTTTTTAAATCCCCTTTTTTTATATATATACTATTTTTGATATTATATATAAATAATAATAGATAATTTTTTAAAAATTTTGATGACAGATTCACTTTAATTGATCAATTTTGTTTGAAGTTTTTATTTATTTTATTTGATATCTTTTGTATTAAGTTTGTTAAAGCCTTATCAATGAAGGGAAAAATCTTATGTCATTGCAAAATCTAGTCTAATGGTCTGTATATATCTAGTAACGAGAGACCTGATCCCAAAAGTAAATATTGTTTGGAGATGAAAAAATGTTTTGTTGTTTTATATCATCTAATGGCTTCATATTCTTATAATTGATGTAATTGTTGTAGATTGCCTGAAGAAGTCAAAAAATATACGACGAAACGTGTTGAAACTTTTCGAAATTTAGCTTTTCATTATTTTCTCAAGTCCAAGATCCCAAAATCCAGCCCAATAATTTATTACATTCTCGTTCAGACTTCTAAATATATTGTAAAAAGTATTATACTTTCTAGGAGTCAAGATTTACATATAAATAGATGACGTTTGTTCTAAGGAGATAAAATCAATAATCCCTCAAATGGTTTAATTTTCATGAAATACACAATTTTATTACATTCAAAACTCATTCTCGATTAAATTGGATACTGAACAGATTCAGCATTCGCTAATTCGTTTATCCCTATGATTTCTAATAGAGACTGGAACTCGCTTCCCCCGTCCATCTTCCCCGCAATATACTGATAACCTTTAGTCTTTCAAGACCCGTATCTACAGATACCTTCGACTCTGAACCAATCCCTGAAATTTCTTCTTTTTCATTTCAAATTTTTAATGTCTATTATTTTGACATTCTCCATTTCACAAGTCATCTTCAAGTTTTATTTGTTTTTTTAACATTTTTTCAACGACAATTCAATTAAACCATTTAAAGTTGAAAATCCGTGATTTCACAATTTGAAGGAGTTTTATAATAATTATAGCTTAAGGTAGTTCTTTCGCGACAATCCACACAAGAACTTTTAGCCTCGTAACCACTCTATAGATATGAACGGAACTAAAATTTTAGGTTATGTTTTTTTAATGTGACTGTCCACTCACACTACGAAATCTCTATTTGTCTACACATGAATGATTCTATTAGGTAATCCTTGAACTTGGCGGAGAGACATCAAAATTCAAAAGTTAGATTTAATAGATGTAGATCAGATGATTACTCAACTTAACTCACTTACCTTAGTCTACTTTTGATTGAAATGTTTAACTCAAGAACGAAAAGTCGTAGAAAGTTAGTCCTTCTGTACTTAAGGTAGTTCTTTCGCGACAATCCACACAAAAAGTTTTAGCCTCGTAACCACTCTAAACATATGAATGGTGCTGAAATTTTAGGTTATGTTTTTTAACGTGACTGTACTTCTCACATTACTATATCGTCTTTATGAATGGATCGTTTCCAAGACATTCATCTTATAATCCCTCCACTAAAAATAATCGCCCAAATATGTTTTTTTTTTCATTTTTTGTCAAAACTACGAGGTAAATAATTTCAATTTTTTTAAGTTACTCCGAGTATATTATTCTAACAAATATTAGTTTTTCATCAAGATGGTGAAAGTCATTAAAATAAAACAATGATAATTTTTCCACCCTTTCCCAATCTACCATATATAAAAAATTTCATTTTTAATTGCAATTATTTCATGTTTGGTGTGGTAAATCGTCTTCAAATTTTATCAATGTGTTTTTATGCTTTTAATAACTTATATTCCAAGTTTCGAAGACCTTGAATTTTTGCATTTGTGAAAGAACTACCTTAATATTAATATATGAATGCAAACCTAATTAAATTATAATATACTTATATATAATTTAATTATATATATTTATTAGGTAATTAAATTTTCTATCTTGAAATTATGTAAAGGAGTTTTTAAAAAATTGATTTAACATCCGAAAGGATTCTCTGATGTTAAATCAATACAATCACAACCACCACTAAAGAAAAATACAAATTTACTTTATTTAAATGATAAAAATACCATAGAGATTTATTCATTCATATAATTAGATGTTCCATTTAATCAACTAAAGATAATTTAATTTCCTCTTCATTTTTCCGTTTATATAATTCGAAAGGATGAGATATTTCTTTGTTCTATATCTTGAAAGAATTTCATACTTGAGTACCATTTGAATGTAATGATTTGGCCTCAGCAATTTATATAATAATTTTAAGAAATATTAAATGCGCTTATGGATTTTAAGGAATAATAATTTTAAAACGAAACAATAAAATAGTTCCAAATTTAGATTTAGTTTTTTCTTTGAATAATTTATTTCGTATCTAAATAGGTATAGATTGCTTTTGCTGAAAATCAAACTTTTACCTTATAAGTTATACATAGGGGTAAGAACATTATTAAAGATTCAAAGATAGATTGAATCGCTGGCTCTGATGACATCCACCAATGTTTATTAATATACCATATATGCTCCTATGCAAGTTTTATATTGTTTCAAAATAAATCCCCTTTTTTTATAATTCAAGCATTTATTAAGTAAGCTGGAAAGAAAATAAACAAAATTCTAGATTTTCTGAAAGGATTTGTTAATTATTTTCCAAGAGTAGCAGAGTATAGAGAGTTAATCAAATAATATATCAAAAAAAGCTCACAAGTTCTGATGTGGCCATCCACTTGACTTTACCATACAACCTGGCCCCTCACTTATATTTAATAAAATTATTTATAATCATGTAGGGGGTGGGGTTAGTTTTTGAATTTTTAGACTTCTGGGGGGCCCACGGATTATGTATACAAAATTTGGTTAAGTTTGCTCAAATGGCCTAGATTTTGAATTTTTAGCCCCCACCCCCCTACAACCCCCTTAATTTTGGGTCGATATGCACCAAAATCTAATCAGCTCTTAATCTCAATGGACCAAAACTACGTGTGAAATTTAGTTTTGATATTCACACTAGTTTTTGAACTAGCGGGTCCACAAAAATTTGATAACCCACAGACAGCTAGACTAACAGACAGTTTGACAAAACAATTATTATCTCGAAAAATATAATTTTTTCGATGTTTACTTATTAAAGCTTTTTTGTCGACCGAAGTGCCATGGTTTTGCTCAATTTTTTAATCAAAATACTTTCAGCCATTTTTGAGATATTTCGAAAAAAAGATGGAAAAAAAAACATTATAATACTTGACCATACCCTGTATGGTAAAGTAAAATTCATAAGAGATTGTCATCTTTTAGTTCCGAGATGGAATGGAATATTTTTTATATGTCAGAAGGGTTAATTTAACGCCCTCGTGACATATAATTTAAATAATTCATTCCATGTATAGTACCTCTTGTGAAAAGTTTTTATATGTATGTAAATAATATATATACAGATTTATAATTTCGATATATATGTGTGTATGTTTATTTGCATCAAGCAGAGGACAACCTATTTGTTTCTCTTTATGACCTCTTGTGATTCGCTTTTAAATTGAAAGTCTGCTTCTATTAGAAATTTGAACTCTTATATTCAAAGAATATGCCTTTTGGTTGATTTATATTTATTTATAAACTTATTAGATTTTGGGCCTTCTAGCTTAAGAACAACCTGTAAAAAATACAAAAAAATCCTTATATGGAAAGTATTTGCTTGTGGCTAATAAGTAGGGAGACCGGGGACAAAATTAAGTTTGTACTTCTTGACTGATTTCTCTTTATAAATAACATTTTTTATAAAATAAATGTATTGATATAAAGTTTTCGTCTATAATCTACAAATGTCCGTTATTATATTATATAATATATTTTGTTTTCTGGCAATTATGAAGCTGCGAAAAAATGGGAGATTGTTGATTTACTAATTAACATTATTTATTAGATAGGTTGACTAATCAGTTTCGTTCATCCCTATTAGACCATCTTCAGTAGTAAATTTCGTTCAACATTTGGAATTTGTCACTCTGTATAGATATATAATTCATTCTCAATTTATTAACATGGATATTTCAACAATTTTCAATAAATAAATCATTTATAAACACTTGTCATTGAATTTAGAATCTGATTTGAACTGATGATGAACATCGATATTTTAACTATCCATGCTCATCCTGATCTACGCCCTTTTAGATCATATTATTCCCTTGTGTTGCGCCTTGAATATATGCAACCATTTTGTAACATAAATGAGAAAACTACGAATGGATAAATTTTCTGATTTTTCAATAATACCTAACATTTTTCAATTCAATTTTTAACTAACTTTATATGCCAGAAATCTACACCCTTTTAGGTCATATTATCATATCCTTTCTGTTGCCCCTTGAATATATGCAACCATATTGTAACATAAATGAGAAAACTACGAATTGTTAAATTTTCTGATTTTTCAATAATAACATTTTTTAATTCAATTTTTAGCTAACTTTATATGCCAGAAACACGAATGTGCTAGAAAGATCAATTGAATCTCAAACTTGAGGACTATATTTACAAATGTATGATTGTTATATAGAAAATTTTTAAATATTAGGTTGATGCATAATTATGGAACGTTTGTATTGGCGCGTTTTTCTTTAGCTAAAAATGGCGTTTTGTTTATTTTTTTTATAAAAACAATCTTCTCTATTTATAGTTAATAAAAATGTGTGTCGAAAACCATATTCATATTCGTCATATTATGCTCTACCACTACGAGAAAGGATGGAAGGCAGCACAGTCATTTCGCGATCTCAACGAACTTTTTCTCGAAGGAACAATTACTGATAGTGCAGTACGGAAGTGGTTTGCCCGTTTCAAATCAGGTGACACTAGTTTGGAGGATAATGAAGGAAGAGGTCGGCCATCGGATTTTGAGGATCAGGCACTTCTGACAGCCGTGGAAGAGGATGAAAGCCTTACAACACGAATGCTGGCTGCAGACTTCAATGTAGAAAAAAATAAATAAAATATTGAAAATAAAAATAAAAAATAAAAATAAAAATAACAAAAAAAATAAAAATAAAAAAAAAATAATAATAATCGAAAATAAAAATATTTTTAAAAAACGTTCCATAATTATGCATCAACCTAATAGCAATAATTCAAAACAAGGTTTTTGCATATTTTTGGTTTTGGCTAAGTGTGAATAAATAAATTTCGCCAATATAATTAGGGATATATAAAAAAAGAGGCGACTGTGGGTCAGTGGTCAGAGTGTCGAGCCTCTGTCCTGAAGTATGCTGGTTCGAGACTGAACCTCAGACTTCTCCTCTTTGAAATTAATGGCAAACTATCAAGAGTATAATTGCCTAGTCAACCTCTCCAAACTAGCCGTTCGAAACAGGCGTTAAAAAGTAGGTCCTGTATATCTGTATAAAACAGCTAAACACACACAGCACAGGTATATGTGAAGAGGTGCCGAAATGTCAGGGAGACCTGATATGGCACTTAAAGAAGAAGATATAAAAAAAAATCTCCAAATATTTTACTCGTATTTTATCCTCAATGATTTTTTTATGTTCTGTTAATACAACTCAGATGTTGAAAACTTTTGTTTGAGGATGATTCTCTGGTTTCATGATCTTTATTTTTCATTTGGATTATTTTCGTCTCGTTCTGTTTTGTTTTTATATAAATTCATATAAATTTTCTACCTTAATGAATATTTCCTTCCAAAGAAAATATACCCATCCCCATTACAATTCTTTATCATAAAAAAAAGTTTTCTTTTTTATTTTTGTTCATTTTTTTAATATACTGTAAAATTAAAATCTTTTTCTTTTTGTTCCAAAGTAACTCATTTATTTTCACTCTTCCAATTTTTTATTTTTTTATTTTTTTCATTTCCATTTTCCACCGCAATATGTTTTTGTCTAAAAGGATCCTATTGTATGAAAACTACGTAGGATAAAGAAAAAAAGTCCAGAGGAAATGATGGCGCCAGTAGCAGCTTTGATAAGGACGGCATTAATTCTGAAGAATGCCTTTTTTTTATTCATCTTACCTGGCTATCTTTATTTCTTTCGAAACGAACTCATTATACGATAATTATAAATTCATAAATTTAATACCTTAGGCGTTTATAATAGACAATATCTAAGACTGAGAGAGAGAAATAAATCGATATAGTATCTTCGAATGTAATATTTTCTAGTTCATTAATTTTATTTGACGCTCATTTATTTCCAAGGTATAATTATTGCAGCCTGCGGCTGACGCTACCCTTTCTGGTCAAGCGTTACAGCCGTTGGGGCCCTTTCTGCCCTATCGGAATCCATATCTGAACCACTTGTGACGAAACATCTTCCGAGCACTCGCAATTAGTGTATCAGAGTGAAGAGAAAAAAGAGACACAGGGCGACTTGTTAAAATTAATCAGGACATCGATTGGGATTTTGTCTTTGAAAGGCTAAACCATTAAAGTGAGAAGCAAGCGACTGGGGGAAGAATCTGGATTTTTTTAATAAAAAAACTAAAATCAACACCAAAGACACTATCATTAAAAAAGAAACTAACCGAGTCTTTCGAAAATTAAGAAAGTTGTCTAATTTTAACTAAAACATGTTCAGAAGTCATTGTCCAGGACTCTATTCTAAAATAATCTTAGGGTGGTGATATTTTGCACTCCCTCACCATTCTTATTTAGCAAAAATAAAAATAAAAGTATACTGGGTGTTTCAGGAGGAATAGTAAATATTTTAAGAGGTGGTAGTATAGAGGAATTGCAATAAAAAATTCCATGTGTTAGTATGTAACCCAATATCGGCTTACTCAGCATTTGTAAATACATGCGGCATGTTTACACGCTACAGTATACTAACTTGGCTAACAAATCACAATAAAAACTTCAATGTAAATTAAAGTACAACTTCACAAATTAAACATCAACACTCTACTGCTGATATTCGATAAATACGCCCATAGCAACCAGTATACCAAGACACGGAACGAAAATGCATTGAACTCAGCTGTATCTCTGTACTCAATAAAAATTGGACACATGTTATATGGCATTTTTTATTGCAATTCGTCTATACTACCACTTCCTAAAATATTTACTATTCCTCCTGAAACACCCTGTATATAGAATATCCTAAAAGCAGCTGGAAATTAAAATAAATTCTATTTTAAATTGCCAGATCTAAGAAGTTGTAGGTATTTTATATAAAAAATCTCATTCTTCTTCGAGTGCCACCCGAAACGGGTGTCGGCGCCTCTCCACATATACCTATGCTGAGTGTGTTTAGTTGTTTTTACACAGATATACGGGACCTACTTTTTAACGCCGGTTCCGAACGGCTAATTTGGAGAGGTCACTTGGCAATTATACTCAAAAAAATTAAAATTTCAAATTGATGAGACCACAAGAGAAAATTGATTTTTAGCAGGCGGGTTAAATGTCTAAGGAGGTGAATACAACTCTTCTGGCATGTAATAAAAATTATTTATTTAATTAATAAAGGGACACAAAAGTGTTAATACAAGTTAAAATATATGTTACATAGATATACAGTAACTAGCTTAACGTGAAGGATGCGTTCCAAATTTTCACAACGTTAAACGGAGTATGTCTTTGCAAAAATATGCGATTGGTGAAAATAAAATACAATTGGTTATAGTATGGTCTTTTATTAAAAGTATGAGGCTCGCAAGGAGCAAAAATGATTACATGGGGGATGTAAAATTTTAGTGAAATTTACTTTTTATATGCTTTCTCCAAATTTGAGAAAGATATAGAGAAAAACGAAGGACCGGGTTTATATCTATTGTTTAGCTTAACAACGAGGTTGTAAGGCTCGCAGCGAATAGCTTGTAAATCTATTCCACTAAACAATCGATATCAAATTATATCTTCGATAGGGACGCTAAGTTCTTTAACATATATATACCTGTTCGAACTCTTAAGCCCAAAATTAGTATCTTTAAGGATGGATGTCTATAGGAAAGAAATGAAAGATAAAGTTTTTCTTTAACAAAAACTATATTTTAATGTAAAAAAAATGAGTTGTTAATAAAAACAAAGTTAAAATAAAACTATGAAAAATAACTTAAAATTGTATATATATTTAGATATATATACAATTTATGAACATATACTTAAACTTTTAGACATATAATATATTTTATTATATGTCTAATTACAAATGAATGGTTTCAGACGTGGTAAAGGGCAGCCTCTGAATTATCTGCGCTTGGAGAGATGAATATGTGTTCTTTTGTTTCAGAACCAATGATAATAAATGCTTTTTGATGGTACCTTAGGTGTACCAAAACTGCAGCAGTGTATAAACCTGCAGTATTTTGTTTTAGAAACCTTTCAGAGAATTGGTTGAACCTTGGTTGAATTGGTTGTACCTTGAATAAACCTTCATTGAACCTTCAGTAATAATAAGAGAAACAAATACAAATTGATTATTATTAATTAGAGACCTTTAATATATATTAGCACAACAAAGAAACGTTTACATACCTTCAGGCCACTTTTTGATTGATTGCTTATTTCAAACTATAACTTACTTTTATTTAGTTACTAAACTAAATATTGATTGACTATGACGAAAAATATATAGTCGAATGAATATACCAGCGTAAAATGTGGTGCGATATTGTTCAAGATGTTTACTCGATGCAGTTTGAAATAAGAAGAATGGCAAATTACGATATTAGAAGGAGCCTGGGTTCAAAAAGGATGCATCTTAGGGTGTTTCTAGGGCCCAAAAATCCCTAGCGCCGAGAAAGCGGTTTTTGAATTTTCTAATGTTTACTTATATTTAACCAACAATTTATCAAATTTTATGAAATTCATTTTAATATACCTACCTATAACTTAGAATTACATCATAAATAATATAAAGGGTTGAAAATAAAATTAAATAAATATAAATATAATGTTGTATCATTCGCATAATAAATTTGTATCAGGAATACCAGGGAATTGGACAAAAACTAAAAACACACAGTTTTTATTAAATGGGCCAGACGTTTCGTCAATTTAATGATGTTTTGTCCAATAGTGAAATTGTTTTTTGACAAAGAGTGATAAAATGGGCCACTGAGTAAGTCAAAATAAATTGACACATGGTCTGGCCCATTTAATAAAAACTCGGTGTGTTTTTAATTTCTCTCTAATTTCCTGCTATTCCTGATACAAACATATATTTCAATCATAAATGCGGTCTTATAAAAATTATTTTATTTAGAACAAACGATTGTTTTTTTAAAGATTTTTCCAATCAATTTTTTACATAAAAAATATTTAAAATTTTAATAACATTATAGTGAAATAATATTAAGCAGAGTAACGTTAAAACAGCTATTAATGTACTGGGAGAATTCCTAGTGGGCCGGTCTGATAACCATCCCTTGTCAAAAGTCGCACGAGGGGGTCTCAGTTCGTTTTTCCCGGTAGCTTTGTATCCCAGGTCAACTCTGAATACAACTCTAGTGAAATGTAATAAAAATCATTCATAACGGCTAGGATTCAGTAGAAGATAATCTTGTGATTTTTTAAAACTAATTAAAGTTTTTATGATTATAAAAATTTATGATGGAGATAATATTAATTCATCGAAACATCTTATCAACACCCACCAATTTCAAAACCTCAACATATGAGGCTGCATTTTTTAAGTCTAAATCTAAATCTTTTAGAATTTTATTTTTTGGGCATAGAATGACAAGGTGTTTACTATTAAGAAATAGAAATTAAAAACTGAGATTCGTATGCGGGGCCTTTCAGACTAATGCGAGGCCCGGGGCAACTAATATTTTGAGGGCCTTCAAAATTCAAAATAAAACTCTGGACAAGAAAATAAAAACAATTTTATTATATATTTTTAACCGACTTCAAAAAAGGAGGAGATTCTCAATCCGACTGAATTTTTTTTTTTTTGTCTATGTTACCTCATATCTTCGCCAATTGTTAACCGATTTTGATGATTTTTTGCATTGGTTCAGTCTAGTTTCCGATTGGTCCCGTTTTTTTTTCATTGGTATTGGACCTTGTTTGATATGTTTGTTCAGGCATAACTTCTTTGTTTATTAACCGATTTTAATGATTCTTTTTTTAATTGGAAAAAGGGTACCTTAGGGGTAGTACCATATTAATTTGGTCAAGTTCTGAAGATATGATCAATGACGAAATAACGTAAATCTTCAATTCTTATGACCAAATAATCGAAATTATAATAAATACAATCTTTTATAAAAAAAAATCTTAAAACATTAATTTAAAACCCTCAAATGTTTCGAGAGAATTTCTATATTTATGAATTGAATTTTATTATCATTTTCTGATTCATTCGCCCGACGCTTTCTCTTACGGGATGCATGCAAGGTATTATATTAAGTCACTATTAATAACATCACTAAAAAGAGAAAAATAAAAATAATTTTTATAAAAAAATAAAACCGACTTCAAAAAAATTAAATGGTACAAATAAAATAAAAAATAACTTAAAAATCAAATAAAATACACTAAAAGGTATAAAATAATTATTATCTTTTTTAGTTACAACTAAACGACGAAATATTAACATGAAATTACTTTTTGAAGTCGATGCCAAACATATACATTTTATGAATCGCACTCGACGGATCTTACTTAGTACGTTTGGCGGGTTCGCTCGTTTATATAATTTGTTTGGCACCGACTTCAAAAAGTAATTTCATGTTAATATTTCATCGTTTAGTTGTAACTAAATAAGATAATTATTTTATACCTTTTAGTGTATTTTATTTTATTTTTAAGTTATTATTATTTTATTTGTTCCATTTAATTTTTTTGGAATAGGTTTTATTTTTATTTTTTTTTATTATGTTTCACGCGCTTCAACATTAACAAATTCAGTTATTATGAGGTCCCTAAAATTGAGAGCCTCGGGGCAACTGCCCCTCTTGTCTCCCCCTATGATGCCTCTGTTCGTTTGCAATTCAATTTATCGGTGTAAATGTAAAATTGTGTATATATAAATTTTAATTCCGCAGTTTCATCGTGAGTCAGTTTTGAAAGTGGAAGTATCCTGCCCGGTTTGGGACGGATGGGGTGGGCGGATTTATCTGCTGCACAAGCCGATATCTCCAAGAAGCAGGAGACACCAATCGGAGGAAGTGGCAGATAAGTGGCGCCCACGAATTATTAATAACTCCACACATGTTCTACTCGTGAAAAAACATGAATACTCTCCACTTTACATATGTCGTAATCATAAATGTTTTTTTTTCAAATCAATATAGAAAAGAAAATTAAAAAAAAAATTTAATTTAAAATATAAAATTCTAGGTAGGTTTCACATAAATAAAAGATCCCCTCAGTGTCCTTTGTGAACAGTGATGATGGGCTTATTCCCCGAAATATATATAGAGTCGTGCTAAATAAGCATCTAATCTTTTATTTATGTGAAACCTACCTAGAATTTTTAACCGACTTCAAAAAAGGAGGAGGTTCTCAATTCGACTGAATTTTTTTTTGTGTGTCTATGTTACCAGATATCTTCTCCAATTGTGAACCGATTTTGATGATTTTTTTGCATTGGGTTCAGTATACTTTCCGATTGGCCCGTTTTTTTTCATTGGTATTGGACCTTTTTTGTTATGTTTGTTCACCCATACTTCTTTGTTTATGAACCGATTTTAATGCTTCTTTCTGCGTTTGGATCAGTATAGCTCCAAGATAGCCAAGATATTTAGCTATTTATTTATTTTATGTATGTTCAGCGAGAACCTGACCGATTTCGATGATTCTTTTTTTATTGGAAAGAGGGTACCTTAGGGGTGGTCCCATATTAATTTGGTCAAGTTCTGATGATATGATCAATGACGAAAAAATGTAAATCTCCAATTCTTATGAATAAATAATCGAAATTATAATAAATAAAATCTTTTATAAAAAATTTTTTAAAACATTCATTTAAAACCAACAAAAGTTTCGAGAGAATTTCTATATTTATGAATTGAATTTTATTATCATTTTCTGATTCATTCGCCCGACGCTTTCTCTTACGAGATGTATGCAAGGTGTTATATTAAGTCACTATTATAATAGAAACATCACTAAAAACAGAAAAATAAAATTAATTTTTATAAAAAAAAAAATAAAACCGACTTCAAAAAATTAAATGAAATAAATAAAATAATTAGTAACTCAAAAATCAAATAAAATGCACTAAAAGGTATAAAATAATTGTCTAATTTAGTTACAACTAAACGACGAAATATTAACATGAAATCACTTTTTGAAGTCGGTGCTAAACAAACTATATAAGCGAGCTTACTTGCCAAATGTACTAACTAAGATCCGTCGAGTTCGATTTATAAAATGTATGTTTTGCACCGACTTCAAAAAGTGATTTCATGTTAATATTTCGTCGTTTAGTTTTAACTAAATTAGATAATTATTTTATACCTTTTAGTGGATATTATTTGATTTTTGAGTTCTTATTATTTTATTTGTTTCATTTAATTTTTTTGAAGTAGGTTTTATTTATTTTTTTATAAAAAAATGTTTATATTTTAAATTTTAAAAAGTTTCTAAAAAAATTTCAAAAATTTTCTTTACTTTATTTAATATGTTTCACAAAGAACCTACACCATTCTCCCTTAATCAAATCAATACATTTGTTTAATTGAAATAAGATCATAATGACTAATATAGGATTTCTAAAACATATCAAGAAAGAATTAATGATTCAAAAAGATTGAGAGAATTTCTAATATGATTATGAAGTTAGGGTTTTTGTGGTCAGATTGATGAGGAGATATTTCCGACCAAAGTGTCTATCAGTGGAATGCGGTGCATGGATGCTGTGGATGCGGAGCATCCCTAAAATTTCAAACATTTTGAGTATTTTCATTAAAATATAAGTTTGACTTCAAAATTTCAGGAGAATTTTTAAATTTTCAAATTATTATCCGTTATTTCAAATATTTCTATATACTTAAAACATTTTTTTGTTTTCAAAAGTATATTAGTTATCGAAATGAAATAAAATTGTTGCATAGTTTCAAGGGGCAATCAAAATGAATGACCTTTCTAAAAAGGGTGCTGATAGAAGGTTTGAAGTCCCTGCCTGGTATATCTTCAAGCATGTCAAAGATAAGTTCAGTCGAATAAAAATTGTTCTAATAATACAAAAAGTGAATAAATAAAGATGATTCGAGAATCTTTGGAATAATCCATTTCTAAGATCTCTCAATATATAAGATTGGAAATAACCAAGACTCTTATAGGCAAGTCATAGCTTGCTTATAGCAATAGAATTAGGAGAAATTTAAGATTTTCTTATAGAACAGGCGGTTGATTCATTGTCGATGGTCGATTTTATCTCAGGGACTGTGGAGCCACAAGATTTAATTTCTGACTCCTTTCATCACTCACACAAGCAGTACCCGCTTGGGTCGAAGGTCCGAAAATATAATTTTAAAAAATCTAATGTTGAATTTGAAAAATAACGAAAATTGGCAAAAAAAAGCGAAAATTAAAATAAAATTTCAAAAAATGAAGATTACTTTTTTGGACAGCATCCCTGGTTGAAAAGTCATCAACCACCACTGATACCTATAGTATAATTAAATCTCCTTTTAAAACTAAAACGTTTTAGCCTACTTCTGGAGACGTTTTCATAGAATGATAGACAAGGGTTAATTGAACCATGAAACCATTGATTTTTTAGTAACGAAGTACTAGATGTTTATAAGATCTCACGAAATGAATTTCAAGCAGAAATTTTAAAATTCTAATTTCATCCAAAAGAGGCTGGACATAAATTTACAAAGATTTTGCCTTATACTCCTGAGTCGTTTTTATAAAAAGATACTAAAAGTATATAAGTTGACTTGGATAATGAGTCAAGATTGGCATATGGTAGATTGGGAAAGGGTGGGAAAATGATAATTATTTTTTTTTCATTGAAAAACAATGGCTTAGAAATGATCCATCCATAAAGAGGATATAGTAGTGTGAGAAGTACAGTCACGTTAAAAAAGCATAACCTAAAATTTTAGCACCGTTCGTATGTTTAGAGTGGTTACGAGGCTAAAACTTTTTGTATGGATTGTCGCGAAAGAACTACCTTAAGTAAAGAAGGACGGTACCGCGGTTCTACGGTACCGCGACATTTCATCCCCCGACAAAATATCTCCCGACAAAACATCCCCCGACAAAATATCCCCCGGCAAAATATCTTCTGACAAAATATTCCCCAGTATAAGGGAGAATACAAAAGAGATTAAGTGAGAAGCTTATAATCATAGTTTTGAATAATATAAACAGACTTTCATATTTTGGCGGCTAATTAGCCGTTTGAAAGTGCTGCTGTCTGTCGTTAGATTTTCTAGCTAACAATTTATTATTTTTACTATCTATAACAGAGGAACCTGTGGCCTTTTTGAATTGAATGGGAGTCCGAAACACACCCCGCCCGACGATTGGCTGTTCGGTTTTCAATGTGTGATTAGGAAAAAATGTGAGCCCCAAACACACCCCGCCCGACGACAGGCTGGTTCGGTTTTCAATGTGTGTTTGATTAGGAAAAAATGGGAGCCCCAAACACACCCCGCCCGACGATTGGCTGGTTCGGTTTTCAAAGTGTGTTTGATTAGAAAAAAATGGGAGCCAGAAACACACCCCGCCCGGACTAAACTTTCGGAGGTTCGGTTAATATATATTCAGTTCGGCTCGGTTGGGTTCGTATAGCTCCTTTTCGGGCTGGTTTTTAGACGGTTCGGTTGGCGTGAGCCCGAAAAGGAGCTATACGAACCCAACCGAGCCGAACTGAATATATATTAATCGAACCGGAGTCGATTTGCATTACTCATAAGATTCATGCGGAGAAAGGTTATTTTTTCATGAGATACTTTGTCCTTGGGATATTTTGTCGAGCGGGATGAAATGTCGCGGAATCCTTTCTACGACTTTTCGTTCTTGAGTTAAATATTTGAATCAAAAGTAGACTAAGGTAAGTGAGTTAAATTGAGTTATCATCTGAACTACATCTATTAAATCTAACTTTTGAATTTTGATGTCCCTCGGCCAAGTTCAAGGATTACCTAATAGAATCATTCATACGGGTATATCATTTTACTTAATATGAATTTATTGGTTATTAAATGAAATAAATTTCATTTGATAACTTTATCAAAATAAACGCATAAGAGGTTTAAACTGTTGCTAGGAGTTTAGCAGATTCATTATCACAATTTGTTAATTTATTAAATCCATTTTAGAGTATATATTTTATCCGATTATATAATGAGAGTTTTTTATTTATTTTTTTATTAGGTGACCAGATATAATGAGAGTTGAATCTATAGTTTTGATAAAGGAAAATAAATACATAGAATAGGTAAATATTTATGATTGATGTGGGTTTGTGGGTTGATTATTCGACTCGCCAGATAGGCGGAGTTTTGAATTCATTCAAAAATTTCTAAATTATTTTTATTTTATTTTTTATAAACAAAATAAACTTATTTCATTTTGATTTATATAATCCTCTCGTTACATGGTCAATTCAATAAAATTTTTTAAAATATCCAGTTTTTACTAAGCCCAGGTACATTTGTTAAATATCGAAGATTTGAGTACATTTGTATTTACTCGAAAAGAAGAAGCTTAGAAATCGAGAAATAAAAAGTTGTATTGAAATTTTAATCGAATGATTAATTCGGGGAGGGTGAAATTTTTAGTGGGGGGGAAATAAAAAATATGATCTTGGACTGTAAATTATCCCTGCACAGATGCCTTTAAGAAGAATTAGGGTTTTTTTAATTCCCTTTAAAATAACGATGTGGGAGAACTCTAAAGTGGTAATTTTTAGGCGATTTTCGTACCTGTAGGTCTTAGAAGAATCTTAATTTAAAATTATGAAAAATTTCACAAAATTACTCTTTCCGACTGTAGCGGCGGGGATAATAAAAAATTGAAAGAACATTCATAGCTACGAGAGTCTATATATAAAATCCGAATGAAGAAACGTTAGCACAAAGAATAATTTATATAATTAATTAAATAACTATTTCGGTAGATAATATGAATGAGGGGTGTAAGGTTATATATACAGTGAAACGCCTCAAATCCGAACTAATTGGGGCTGTAGCCTGTTCGGATTAGCCGAAAGCTGGTGGTTTGGATATCTTATTGAAGAAAGTGGTTCTCTTTCTATCCTTGAGAAGCTGAGGAAAGTTACAATAAAAGAAAATACCAGTGTGAACTTACTGTAGAGATCTTGTAAGAAGCTTTGGCCTAGTCTCGAATTCGAGAAAACACCTACCCAAACTTAAATTTGTCAAAAATCGAATTTCCCGGGATTTCGAATTTTTGGGGCTCGGGTTTGAGGGGTTTCACTGTACATATATTTCAACTTATCACTTTAGCTTTTTTTTATTTAAACATAATATATATTCTTTATCATGTCTAAATAAGTGAAGTATTGCATTCGCCTGCCGAGGTACTGACACTTTGAGAGCTTCTATCTCCGAGATGAAAAAGTTAATTTCAATTTGTGACTTCTAGGTGGAAGGAGTCTATATTCTTAATAGTAGAAACCAGATTTAGAACATAATACCGGATATTATATCGTCTCCAGACGAGAAAAAGTGACAAAAATCTATTGGTCTCTGTGTATGTACCTACCACCTTACGTTTCGGAACCATAAGTCTCAGAGCTACAAAATTCGAAACTTAAGCTTAATATAAGCTAGAAAGAGTACAGGAAGATTTTGGTTGAATTCAGAACACCGGAAGTTGACATTTACATGAAAGATTTTTCGTTTTTTGTTACAGATTATCAATTTCAAGTGAATTTAGTATCTTCTATTTCAATAATTGCAACAGATTACTAGTACCCATCTCTGCCTAGCTGAATGAATAATATTTAAACAGTTAATCTTCACTTCCAGGACTTTTTATACTTGGTTCAACTCTTTGAGTAGGCATTTTATGAATGAATTTTATCAATGTATAGTAAATAGGTTTCCGGTCATTAAAAATTTTTGGGCTGGATTTTATCTTGGTTTTACGCTAATCTAAACTGACTAAAATAATTAAAAAGGAGATACAAGAGCATTTAGGTCAAATTGGCAAAGGAAGATAGAGGGAAATATCCTGCATGTGTCTTTTTCAGTTGCTAATTGGTGTCAGGGAAGGAAAGGAGTAGAGGAAGACGCTTCATCCGATTCTTTATCAAAAATATATAATGAGGATATTGTTTTTTACTTTCAAAGAGCTCCAAGCTCTTCACTAGTGGAAAAAGTTTTATAGCCAATTAATATATAAATATAAATTCCATTATATCAATCCAGATAGAAATGGAATTAAGTAATAAAGATACCATAGCTAATGATTTTTCTATCATATACATATATAGAAAGAAATAGTTGTTATAAATTAAAACTATTTTTGATATTCAACCCTTTTAGAATTTTAGGCTATGTTAAATTAACCAAGATGAATATAATTCTAAATTAGATGAAGGAGAAGTATCAGCCAAAGTTGGTTCAATAAAACACCCTGAATAAAACGTTTCGGTCTGAATTTGTTTGGCCTCTTCAGTTAATTGGGAGTTATACACAAAATGCAGTACACATATGTGATCGAACCAATCCTTATCAAAAATAAAAATAACAGCTTCATGTAAATTTATAACATGCCCCAAAGGTTCAGAATGAATGTAACTCATTACTGAACCTTTGGGGTATGTTATAAATTTACATAAACTGCAATTTTTATTTTTGATAAGGATTGGTTCGATCACATATACGTACCGCATTTTGTGTATAACTCCCAGTGATTGAAGAGGCCAAACAAATTCAGATCCGAAACGTTTATTGAGGGTGTTTTGAATCCAGCAGCATCCAACTTTGGCTGATACCACCTCCTTCATCTAATACAGTATCATACAGCCACGAACCTAATAACTAAAATGATTCTGAAAAAAATATAATAGAAACATGTATATAATTATTTGAAATTGAAAATGTATTTATTTTAGTCAAATTGATTTCAAAAATATTCTTACAATTGTCCGAAAAAGCTGGTGACTTTCAGCGTTCAATAATATTATCGCAGTATAAAAAAGCTGGTGATTAGTTTTTGAACTATTTCGTCAAACACTATAGATGACAAAACGATACAATTGGTAAATACTCATTTTCAGTGTTCACTAATATTATGGCTTTGTAAAAAATGGACCAGTTTTGTTGAAGAAATATTAGTAGGGATCGTCAATATAATAGACGTCACAGAAATTGTATTTATTTAAAGAAAATAAGTTATGTGAGTACATAATTAAATTTTTTAAAAGTAATGAATCAAGTTTAAAAATAATTCGGATTTACTCAACTTAACTATTTTCAAGAAATAATTTAATTAAGGTAAAAATGTAAGATTTTAGTAGAATTTTTTACATTGCATTTCAGAGGAATTTTTTTTAGCTCGCCAGGCTCTTATGTCGCTTTTGCATGAATATAGAATGATATAAACCAGTTGTTTCCACGTGATTTGACAGGAAACGATTTTTTTTTAGAATTTTCTTGCCGAAAAAGCAGAGTTGTCGATTTTCAATATGAAATCAAATGAAGTACAAATGTAACATGGTTTCAAATTATAATATCTGAGCTATTATTACGTGACTATGTTGTATTTCTTAGAAATGGTGCAAACACGTCGTTAAAGATGATAGGCAAGATCTTGTAAAAATTTTGGAATTGACCTTTTATGAATAAATTGCCTCGTTAAAAACACGTACTTATATAAGTAAATGATATATGTACATATCAGTGGCTTGCGGTTCATAGATGCTGTGGATGCGGCGCACCTAAAATTTTAAACATTTATAGTATTTTCAGAAATATATAAAATTGCCAAATTATTATCGGTTATTTCAAATATTTCTATAAAAAACATTTTTTTATTTTGAAAAGTAAGTAGATATATAGGTTCTCGAAATTAAATAAAGTTTTTGTATAGTTTCAAGGGGCAATTAAAATGAATGATTTTTCTGAAAAGGGCGCTGATAGAAGGTTTGAACTCCCTGCCAGATATATCTTTCAGTTCAAGCATGTCAAAGACAAGTTCAGACGAGTTTTAGTCGAATAAAAATTGTTCTCGCTGAGGAACTATTAAAATAGAAATAATACAAAAAAGGAATAAATAAAGATGATTCGAGAATCTTTGGACTAATCCATTTCTAAGAACTCTCAATATATAAGATCGGAAATAAGTAAGAGAGCTATAGACAAGTCATAGCTTTCTTATAGCAATAGAATGAGGAGAAATTTAAGATTTTCTTATAGGACAGGCTGATTCATTGTGGAAGATGGTTGAATTCCATCTTGGGAATTGCGGAGTTTAAGTCATAAGATTTAACATAGATTAAAATAAAATTTCAAAAAATGAAGGGTACTTTTTTGGACAGCATCCCCTGGTTGAAAAGTCACCAACTGCAACTGGTACGTATATATAAAATTATTTTATAAGACAGGGGAAAATATCAGAGGTAATTTAATTGTGAAAAATTACATTCCATTAGAGATGGCTTCAGACCAGAACATTTTTTCCAAGTGGTTTGGATGAATTTTTTTTAACCTTCCTTTAATTGATATTATCTACGTACCTATATTAAGGGACCACCCAGGGTTACTATCTAATTGATTGAGGGGGCTAGAAGCTTGAAAAAAATTTTAAATTACAAATTTTTAATATAGAGTATAATTTAAATAAGCGGAAACTCGTTTGATCTACCCTTACAATATCCAAGATTGATTAATTCCTTAGTATGATGAATATAGAGAGAGGGAGAAAAAAATTATGAATGTGAAATTTCCATCAATTATCTTGTTTGAAAATGCAGGGCAGATGAATTTGATTAAAAGGATTGCATTCAATTCTCGTTAAGTTTATCTTAGAAGAGGCATCGTAGGCAGAAATCCGCTCGCTCGGTAATTGAGAAAGAGATGTTTAAATCGCCAGAGAGGATTTTAATTCAGTTGATTCGCTGATTTGAGAAAATGGTTTAATCGTCAACGCAAAAGAATCGATTTAGAATGTTTTTTGATTAAAAATTTAAATTAAAACTTTTATGGTTTCTATATTATTATAATAGAAAAATTATCGTTTCAAAAATTGATAACCATGAATTAATTAATTTAAGGCAGTTAAGTAAAGTGGCGAACCTTCGCGTTTAAATTAATTACACGGTCTGGCCGACTGATAAGCTTTTCCAGTTTGCTGGCCAGGTAGAACTTTTTGAAATTCATTCTAAATTTTTTTAATAAAGAAAAATCAATGCGAAATGCAGATTTGATGCTTTGGTGGTTGAGTTGTTTATCAATAAAAAAGTGAAAGTAATTTTTGAAATGTTGGAAATAGAAGGCCTAAGATATCAAGACCTCAGGAGAGGAATTCAATACATTCACATATCTATATAATAAAAATGAATTTCTGTTTCTTTGTAACCGCAGATCTCTCAAATGCCTGGACCGATTTGGATAATTTTTTGGAAAAATTGGAAAAGTTGCACGGAAAATTCAGGAAAAACTAAAAAAAATTCAGATTAGCCAACATAGCTTGCCAAACAATAAAAAGAACTAAACTAGCAAACTAAACATGTGTTGGCGGCCCTATTTGTCAGATTTTTGAGTGCCATTCATTCTTAATAGTTCTAACCACATTATCGTTGAAGAAGAATTTAATAATGCAACAAAGATTTAAAAAACTATCTATTTTTTAAAGTACATTTAAAAACAAAAATTTTAAAAATAAACTGCAATAGATCGTTGGTAAACTTTATCCAAATTCATTTGAAATATTAATATGTTTATTTCTTTATTGTTAATCAGATATCACTTGCAATTTGCAGTTCATGTTGACTTTAATTCAAAAATAATGATCGATTCTCATTTAACAGTCGAGGAATAACCATTCTACATTGGATTTTTGACCCTTCGATTATTATTGGTGACCATTGCTGAAGACATGGAGGAATCGACTTAAAATCAAAAATAACGATCGATTCTTATCTAATACTAGAGGAATAGCCTTATTGCATTCCATTTTTGATGTTTTGACTATTAATGGCAAGCTCTACTGAAAACGTGGAAGAATCGACTTAAAATCAATAAGACCAACAAATTCTTTTATGATAAACAACTCAAGCTTGAGAATAAGAGAATTTTTTATAAATAGATTGTATATACTTTTGTGTCTAGCAAAATGAATAATAATTGTAATTTTCAAGTCTTCTTATCTATAATAATACCTACATATAATATAACTTTTTTATTTTCCCCTTAATGATAACAAGTGGATTTTTAATACATTTTAAATATTTGTTTCATCTTATTTGTTATGAGTGTATATTGCAGTTAAATAGAATCTCAAATTATATCTATTTAAGACTTTATAATAAAACAATTATATTTATTCTCTGTAACTAATAAAACATCAATAAAGCAGCCACGTGGGGGTCCAGCAAAAGGCCCGCCTTTGGCGGGCTTGAAGGCTAATGTCTAATATAATAATATAGATATAAGTGAAAGTAAAAAAGAAGTTAATTCTGAAACAACTGAGAGTGTTGTTAAAAGCTTGGACGCTTATACGTAGTTTTTGAACTCAATCAATACTAGACTTAGCAGCACTTTAAAACGACTCTAGAAGAGGATCCCGAAACGTCGAATATTTTTATGAGTTTACTTCTTTAACAACACTCTCATATGTTTCAGACGTTACTTCTTTTTTTACTTTCACTTATATCTATATCATTATATTAGTCTGAAACAACTGAGAATGTTGTTAAAGAAGTAAACTCATCAAAATATACGTAGTTTTTCAACTCAATCGAATAATAGACTTGGCAGCACTTGAAAACGACTCCAGAACTGGATCCCGAAAGGTCGTATATTTTGATGAGTTTATCGCATTTCAAATGTGAAATCTAGGTTGTTTTAGCCGAAACTTATTTTCAATAGATAGTTTTTTGCCTGGTTGGTGAAAATAGAGAAAATTTTACTTGCTGATGCCAAAAGCTATCTGGGCATTAGAACTTGGGTTCGATTCCATAAGAGCGATGATACCTCTTCTAAAATGTCAAGCGAAATTATCTCTATACATCTCCAGACAAGAAACACTCTCATTAATTTTTTTAAATCAATTTTACTACTAGTGACGGCCAGCACTAAATAAAAAAATTCTTTGCTTATCTGAAACGTAGAGATTCCAAGCTTGATTTGATCTGTATGTGTGCTTGCATTCTGACATTTTTCATGTTTCAAGAAGAGATAATTGTGGAAAGATCGTTGTAGTGCCAAATGTTTGTATTTTCAAAACAATTAAATAATTATATTTTAGACTTTCTAGCTTGTGATTCAAGGATACAGAAATAAAAATTTATGAATTGAATCATAAATTTTTCAATAGATTTGACAGTCTAGTTAATTATAAATGTATTCATAAATGTAAATATAAAAAGTTATTTCCTGCCAACAGAATATAACAAAATCACTAGTGTAGAATTCCAACTCTATTTCTTGAAATCGTTTTTGTGTTAAATAAAGGTTTTTATATTGAGAACAAATTTATCTCAATATTCATTTTATTAATATTATCAAAACAAAGATTTTTATTCGAAATTAACCTCATTAATAACAATTTTCTTTATTATAATATTTAGTAGGCAGAGGTTGTCACTCTGCAGAAATACAAAGGATTTTTTCGTAGATCAACCAGATAGATAAACTGTCCCGAACGTCATTAAGCCATTTTTAGATACATGTAAAAAACAAGTCTAAATAACTTTTATGTTGATTAAAATGTCAATTTTTATTGAGATTCATGTTTAAAAAATCTTAAAAGGCCTCATTTTGAAATTAAATATTTTTAGACTTGAATTTATAAGATTTTTTTGAATCAAGTAGATTTATTAGGATATTTTGTTTCCGAACCTGTTTTCGAATAGTTTATTTGGTCTGAAAAGGAGTTGTGCTATTAGGACAATTAACGTGCAGTAAATAGACGCTTATCGTCAGTGGACCGAATCGAATCTTATTCCTTTACTCCAACTTTTTACAAGTTCTTTAACAACTGGTTTTTCATCAGTAAACAAAATCTTGGTAATTATTTTAAAAGAAAAACTGATGCGCGGACTATTCATTACAGTTTTAAATTAAATTATGAAAAATAACATTATATATACCTAATATTATGTATAATATAATATATAAATAAATTTCTCTTAAATGAATAAAAACATTTACTTGATGCGGCTTTGTGAGTCAGGTTGATGAACTGAGCTAGCTATGAAATCAAAATCAGAATCTAATCCGTACTTCGTTTTGGAAAAACAAATATTTCGGCACCAGAACGAACTTTCCATGAAATTTAGACAAAGAGAAAAACATATCCAAAATGACGGAATTTTTTTAAGTAGTTTCAGACATTTTTAATCAAGAATAAGGAAAAAATTCAAAATTTTTGATAAATTTACTACTTCCGGGAACTAGCCAGGAATACCGATTTTAAGTAATTTATTAGATGATTAGCATTTGTTTCCACAATGCAACTGTGCTGAACTTTGAATCTTAGGGCTTTTCAGTTGAACCAAAGGTCAGCACTGAATTATAACGCTGACACTCTCGCTCCTACTATATGTATATATAGTATATATGTACTAATGTGTTAAGTCAGATGGGTTCGACTCGAAGCATCGTCACAGCTCTTATTATCTTTTGGACTCTTGGGTTCGAATTCCTATGGGACGATATTGCTTCTTACAATTAAACAAAATTAAGCAGACGATTAGGTCCGGGTTGGCCATCTGGTCGTTCTGGCAATTGCCATCCAGAAGCGCCGGTGCCGGTTCAGGCAGCCCTGAGCTACGGCCTTAAGTCAAGTACAAGGAGCGCAAAAATAATCATAAACATCGGCCCGTATTTAATCTTAATGATTTTCTGGGGGTCTTTAACACTTGAGGCCCTGGACCTGGTTTATGTCTCTAATAAACATAAAATACACATAATTGGAAGATGAAAGTACGGAGAAGCAATAAGCCTGGGTTCAAGCCCGACTCACCGCAAAGGTTTGATCAGTATAACCTATAATCCCTTACCAATTTAGGGACACACAAACCATTAAGCACATACTTGGGATCTTGGACATTGTTCCCGAGGCCATAGAAAAAAGTATGTAAGCCTCGGACATGATTAGATTTTTAATGGAAATTTTAAGAATTATTTAATACTAATGTGGTAGCTGAATATACCATAAACTGATTTCTTATTCTTTCCCTGTGGGCTGGGCTTATAGTCTGAACGCTCGGGACAGATTATTTTCCCAGTCCGTCACTGCAGATGATGCTCTAATTTAATTTATTTTTATAGTCCAGTCAAATTGTGCTCAAATGGGCCCCTATGGAGACTTATGGAAATTATAAAACATAGGAAATTAATACCTTCACACCAATTTGGCTTCAGAAATAAACACTCCACAATTGACCAAGTACATCGAATAACGAATATCATTGAAAAATCTTTTAAAAGAAAAAAAAGTCTGTGCAGCAGTTTTCTCTGATGTTGCTCAGGCATTCGACAAAGTTTGGCATGAAGCCCTTTTGGTCAAACTACATGAGTATCTACCTGAACAGTTTTTCGAAATATTGCGATCTTATATCAAAGATAGACGCTTTCGAGTTCGCCATGGCGATGAGCATTCCGAACTAAAGCAAATATCTGCTGGAGTGCCTCAGGGCAGTGTTCTTGCTCCAACTCTATATTTGTTATTTACAAATGACATTCCACTTGATGAGAATGCTGCTATAGCTACATTTGCTGATGATACAGCACTCCTTGCAGTCGATGAAAATGTTTATGAAGTTACAGCTAAGCTACAAGGTGCCATAAACAAAATCAACGAATGGACCAAACGATGGCGAATAAAGCTCAATGAAACAAAGTCAACCCATATCAATTTTACCTATAAAAAAATAGTTACTATTCCTATCCAAATTAATCACCAAAGAATACCTTATGCCAATACAGCTAAGTATCTAGGCATGACTCTAGATGCAAAACTAAAGTGGAAAGAACACGTAAAGATAAAAAAACAAGAACTTAACATCAAATTTCGAAAACTTTACTGGCTACTTGGACGCAATTCAGAGCTGTCTGTGAGAAATAAAATTTTAATTTATAGGCAAATTTTGAAACCCGTATGGACATACGGGATTCAATTATGGGGCTGTACAAAAAAGTCCAATATAGAAATTATACAAAAATTTCAAAATAAAGTCCTAAGAAGTATTGTAAATGCCCCTTGGTACATCAGAAATAGTGACCTGCACCGAGATCTACACCTCGATGCAGTCACAGAAGAAATCCACAAATATGCCGTTAGACACCACCAACGTCTACACAAACATGAAAATCAAGAAATGAAACAAATGCTCAACGTTGATGATAATGTTCGTCGACTAAAAGAAGAAAAACATATGAACTATTTAGTTAACAAATTATATTAATTATTCCATTTGGATAATATTAATCTTATTATTGTATATAGTATTGTTAAGTGAGGAATTATATTTGTTAAATATTTTCCTAAAGTGTGCCTTAAGTATGTGAAATAACAAATCTTTTGACAATTGTGTTAATAATTGGTTAAGATAAATAAATAAATTAAAAAAAAAATGGGCCCCTATTGAGAAAGTTTTGGGGTAGTTCTGATTTTTTACATATATAGTATATGTTTTTTGGGGCGCTGAATCCAACTATGAGAATTCTCACACCAAAATTTCGTGACGTAACATTGTAGTAAAAAAAGGTGAAAATTTCCATTTTTTGGAGGTTTTTTCGCTTATAACTCTATTTTTCTAGAGAATGAGTCAATCAAATTTTAGGAAAAATCGTTTTCATTTTATGAAGGAAAACTGTGATTTTTGAAAAATGGATCATTTCCTGTGATGGAAAATGATATAGATATCTATAAATCTAAGAGTTTTAACAAAAAAAGTGGTCTAGGTAACGTTCAAGTCAACAAAACTTCCTAGAGAATGAGATAGGAGTCAAGTTTCTAGGATGAGTGGTTTTCATTTTATGAAGGAAAAATGCAATTTTTTGCAAAAATTGCAGTTTTTTCAAAATTTCAAGGTACTGATTACCATTATCCAATTAAGATGAAAACTTGTTTGAATTGTAGCAAATTTAATCTAGTTTAAAAATGTATAGAGTGGTCTATAGTCTGAAAGCCAGGACAGATTATTTTCCCAGTCCGTCACAGCAGATGATGCTCTAATTTAATTTATTTTTATAGCTTATAGCTTATATAGTTTAGCATTATATGTTTATTTAGTTTTCCAAGGCAGCCGTTACATCGAATGCACTGAATCTTCCAATGGAAATCGCTTTTAATTATATTCGATCCCAATTTAGCAGCAGTAATTTGAACCTTCCCGTTTGAGATTTTTAGAGGTGGTCAATTCGAAAATAACATATGCAAATTGGCTAGAACTGAAATGACACGTGAAGGGTTTGAAAAAGGGTGAAACAGAGCCTCGATTCAGAGAAATAGACGAGAGAGAAAATGGAGATTGCGAACGAAGATCAGCCCTATGAATAGTTCCTCGAGTGATAAACAGGAAGGCTTCTGGGCTGCCAGAGATCAAAAAGCGTCCAGCAGCCAACCCAAATATTTATCAACAATGTATTCTTATTAATGAACACAATTTTTCCAGCGAGGCTAAAGATAAGTTGGCGGAATTAATGTCTGGCAAATCGAATTGTGGCCTCACTGGACGAAATGTTTATTATTCAAAAGACAATTTAAGAATTAATTCGTAGGTAGGCGTTTATGTTTTTAAAAAGAGATCTGAAATAGCATTTGGGAATGTAATTTTATGTAAATAAATAACCACTGTGCTCCAGATAGAAAAAGAATTTGAACGTTGATATCTCCTCTCATATGACTAATATTAATAAATAAAGTTTATTTCGGTAAACTTGTCTGGCAGATTAAAATTTTTATTTTTTTGCACGAACATGAATTTTCATAGATTTAACAACTTGGTAATAACTGAGTATATAAAATGTAAATTTTATATTTTATTTATTGGGCCACCGAGGAGCGGGCCGCTCTCTCACAAGACAAAAGACCATTACACAAATTTATTTACAAATCTTTCACACTTTCGGCTTCAGAACAAATTAATTCAGATTCTGAGCGGGTGGCTGGAGAAAGCCAGGATTAATCCTGGCTCACATTTCACATTTTTTTTTTTTTTTTTTTATTCACAAAAAATAATCATACGCCACCCGCTCTCCATGTTGCTTCTGCCGAAAATGTAAAAATCAAGAAGATCCCCTCATCGCCCTATATGTCAAATCGTTTATTGTTTTTTGGGATATACCCAGGGCGATGAGGGACTCCACCGCTTTATGCCACCACACTCCCTTCCACGAGAGTGTGATGGCCTCAACCCTGACCGAGCCCGCCCCGACGCCAAATCGCTCCGCAATATTATCCACCAGACTGGTGTTGCCCCCATATTTTTCTATTTTGTTTCGTTGGGCAACACCCAGTCCTGCAAGCGCGGAGACGATCTGGACGTCCAAAACCCACACCACCCCCGCCGCATCCTTTGCCCTAAGAAAATCACAAGAGGATGTTAGCTATGTAGATCCACGTTGGAATGGATTATTTTTAATTATGTGTCAGAAGGGTTGTTTTTACACCTCCGCCAAAATTAACAATCCGGGCCAATCGGATACTCTGTAAGCTGACCCTCTGAAATATGTAAACGCTACTAAAGAAAATTTATAAGCTATTTCTATTTATTGAACTCTTATATTTACTTACCTAGGTTGGTAAGTGGGTGTGATAATTAATAGATGGCAGCATCAATCTTTTATCAATAGTTCAAATAACTGTACATTTAATTTAATTTTAGAGAGTCCTTTCGCTCCAGTTGAGTCAAAAGAAGTGTAGTATCTAATATTTAATAAAATAAGTTAAAATACAAATGAAAAATAATAGAATTAAAAAATAAATAGTATGAAAGCCGTAAATGTTTGAAATAAAAACAATTATAAAAAAAATAATTAAATACAAAAGTTAGTTTGATTTATTCAAATCAGCTGATAATAACTCTTGTATGATTTGGCAATGCATTGTATTAATACTGTTTACGTTTATATCCAAACATAGGAATTATGTGATTTTTTAAAGAAAATATCTAAGTAAATTCGTTGGTCTAATGATATATATTTTATTGCAAAAAAAGAAACCTGTATGTTTCAAAAAGCTAATTTTTAGTTTTTTTAACTTTATCTATTCAACTAATAGTAGTATAATTCAAGAGAAAGTGTCAAGATCTTAATTTTCCATAAGACTCTAAGAAAATGTTTACATTTTAAAAAATTTTATTTTCAAAAATTTGCTCGGTAATGTGTGATTCAAACTTCACCAAAGCATAGATAGAGACTTAAACTATTATAAAAAATTAAGTTATAGTTATAATCTGATATTTTTATTTAACATTGGTGGCGAAAGGACCTCCTTAATTATCAAATAAAATAATTAATTAATTAACAGGAATAGCAGGGAATTGGACAAAAATAAAAAAACAGAGTTTTTTATTGAATGGGCCAGACGTTTCGTCGATTAATTTCGACTTCCTCAGTGGCTCATTCTATCACTCTTTTGTCAAAAGACAATTCCACTACGCGACGAAACATCCTTTAATCCTTTTTATTTAAACTATGATACATTGTTGGATCATGCCCCCAATTTCTCAAGAATCTTGAACTTTTACACACTTGAACAATCAAAAAATTAAAAACCTTTATTCAAAATTTATCGCAAAAAAAAAATATGTTTCTACTCTTTTCATATAATTAATTTCAAATAATTAATGTTTTATAAATGATTTATTCTATTTAGTTTTTTGTTGGCCTCGTATACACACAGTCCACTAGCCAGATGCTATGTGGAGTAGTATTTTTCATTTTATCTGTGTTAATCAGAGTAAATGGAACATATTAAATTTTTCCAGTGGGGTCTCGAACTCTGGCTTTCTGCTCCTTTAGCAATAACGCTAAACTCAAAGTCAACCCTCATTTTAAATAAGTAATTTGCGATAATCAGAAGCACTAGTTAAGTAGGAAGTATAATACATAATTGTATCTTATATTATTAAATGATCAATTCTTGTATATATAAGCTATATAGTAGGGTTTCGCTTACATATGTTTTGTCGATAGGGTTTCTTTTTTTCAGCAGACATACCGTGAACCTTTAAACTTAAGCTGTTTTTCAAACGACTAGGTATACCTTATTGTAAATAATCGATGTCCCACCGTAATCTTATTATATTTTATTAAATGAGTAATTCTTGATGATTTTTTTAGTTAAATGCTCATAGATAAGCTGTCTTTTTTTAATATAATTATTAATTACACAAGGAGATCAGACCATGAAGATCAGAGCAAGAAAATCGCCGTGTCAGGCAATTTGCTGAATGCACCACATCACTGAGTTTCATAATTGGGTTGAGTAATTTATTAAGAGTTAATTCATTAAAGATAATTAACAATATAGTCCAGGCAAATTACGATTTTAACAGGAAATAATTCCCGGTAAAGATTATATTGTTAGAATACCTTTATTGGTACTCCAATATTACTACCCTAAGTTTTTCTCCAAATCTGTGTTGTGGAAATTTTTCTAAGCGCCTAAAAAAATGAGAAAATTTGGGAGTTTTTTCAGTTTTTCTTCAATAGCTCTAAAATGGCTTAGCAAATCAAAAATATATATATTAGATCAATTAAATCTCTTTAAATTACGCATAAAATGATAAAAATTCGGTTCAAAAGTCCAAGTAAACGTTCAAGTCAACAAAATTTCACTCAAAATTTCCTAGACAATGAGATAGGAATCAAGTTTCTAGGATGAGTGGGTTTTCATTTTATGAAGGAAAAACTGCGATTTTTTTGCAAAAAATTACATTTTTTTAAACTTCAACCTCATGTTTCCATTATCCAATTAAGATGAAACATTATTTAAAATTGTAGCAAATTTAATCTAGTTTAAAAATATGTAGAGTCGTCTTTGTCGAAAAAGTGCTCCTTCATGGACAAAATGGGGAAAAATAGAAAAAAGTACGAGTTTTAGGGATATTCAAAAATGATCCCGGAGACTGTCTTTTGACAGGCGCTGTTGCCGGTTCTACTAAACTTAAATAGATGAAATCTTTATCATTTCACGGGTAATTTAGAGAGCTTTAATTTATCTAATGGATATCTTTTTGATTTGATAAGCCGTTTTAGAGTTATTCGAGAAAAACTGAAATAATGATTTTTATAAAAAATAAATAAAACCGACTTCAAAATTATATAAACAAAACAAATAAACATAAACAAAGAAATAAACAGGTTCATAAACAAAGAAGTTATGGGTGAACATACATAATAAAAAACAAAAAAGGTCCAATACCAATTAAATTTAGTTTTTACCAATCGGAAACTATACTGAACACAATGCAAAAAAAAATCATCAAAATCGGTTCACAATTGGCGAAGAAATCGAGTAACATAGACACAAAAAAATTCAATCGAATAGAGAACCTCCTCCTTTTTTGAAGTCGGTTAAAAACTCCGAAATTTTCTCATTTTGAGGCGCGTAGAAATATTTCCACAACACAGATTTGAGGGAAAACTTAGGGTAGAAATATTGGAGTACCAATAAGAGGTATTCCAGCAATAAAATCTTTACCGGGAATTATTTTCTGTTTATGCCATTTTTTCACGTAATTTGCCTGGACTAACAAACCTTAAAAGTTTTCAATTTCTTCTTCAATTTCTATTAAATAAAATAAATTTGTACTTGTTAGAGAGATGTCTTAACGATTTTTTTCTTATATACCACTAGAGTGAAAACAAATCAAGTGTTGAGTGATAATAAATTTGGACAATCCAACTGATTTGCATTGTGCGCCTTCTCTTTTATCTTTTGGACTGAATGAGATAAAGAGGCAATGCTTGAATAAGCTCGATTTCGGAAGACAGGTGTCAGAAGAAGTCCCAAGAGCTCCCGAAACCCTCCTGTCCCCTTTCTGTTGGCTTAGTAAACAAACTAGCCGAATCGTTTGATGCTCCATCACATAAATCCACATCTCAAGGAATTAATTTATTTTTATTTTCCAATTGACATAAGCTCAATGCTTGGAAATCCACCGCAGTGTGATTCGGAAATAATAATAATTGTTAGAAATGTGATATTCTTATTAAATCAATGTTCTATTGAAGGGTACTTTTGATTCAGTCGGTGGGCAAATTTTGAAAGTGAATTTCAACATAAAAACGAAAATAAAGTTTATTGTTTTCAACGGAAATCTGTCAAGCGACTCGAATTTCAAATACAAGAATTTAGGGTTAGGAGTTTTTCCATTTCTTTCAAAATTTGAAAAAATTAAAGAAAAGAGAACAGTATGAAATAATCTGAAGAGAAGAATTTTAATAATATGGCATCCATTAAGACAGTGGTTCTTAACCTTTTATTAGTCGCAGCCCCCTTAAAATCTGAAAGTATAGGGTGGGCCATCTAACGTTTGGAATTTGAATCGGCTATAAAAAACTAATGGATATTTTTTCAAAATTATGAGTTTATTAGAAAGAGTGGACATTTTCATTTAAGAATGAAACACAACATCATTCAATCCAAATTTTGATAATTTTTTATTTTAAACTTCTATTCATTCTACAAATTTTAAGACCGGGTTGATAGTGGTCCTATGATAATTACTATTTTTTTTTCGATTTTTGAAAATTTCGAAAAAAATTTATTCGCATATTAACCATTATTAAAACCACTTTTTGGTATTGAGTTCTCTTTTTTTTAGTTATTTTGAATTGATTTTTATCGTTAACAGGTGTTTAAAATAAATAATTAGTATTTTAGTTTGTTGAAAGAAAATCAAAATCAAAAATCGAAAATCGAAAAAAATAGTAATTATCATAGGACCACTATCAACCCGGTCTTAAAATTTGTAGAATGAATAGAAGTTTAAAATAAAAAATTATCAAAAAATAATCGAAGAGTACTACATACAGTTTCAAAAACAAGATTAAAATTTTCAAACTCAAAAATCGCATATAAAAACACTTTAAATAATTTTTTGTATTTTTTTTCTAAAAAGTATGTAAAAAAACACAAAATTAAAAAAAAATTTTGAATTTGGACCATTTTTGAAGAAGTTATTAGCGAAAAACCGAAATTCGATATCTTTTAAACCGGTGATCAAAAAAATTTCAAAATTTACCAGGAAGAGTTTTTTGATGGGTACTAAAAAATGTCAAAAAATGAAGGAAATCAAAAATTAAAATTTTTCGAAACCGTCCGATTCGACGTGGATAGCCCCAAATGTATCACTTATAAAAACTAGTAACATATTTTTTTTATTTGTAAAGATATAAAATTTGAAAAATTCTAATATTTTCGCGGCCCCCTGTTAAGAATCACTGCATTAAGACACTACGGATTATTAAAAGGATATTTTAGAGAATAAAATGGGAAAGAAAAGTGGAAGAGGAAAAGACCTAGATTAGAGTATTTTCCCCAGTTAATAGAAAACATGGGATGTGGGACTTTTAGAGTATTAAAAGAGTTAGCGTCGGATAAAATGGAGCGGAGGCAAGTGGATGTGTCAAACCAGTCTTAGGAGTGTATACCTCTACTCAATAATGTTCGGAACTAAACTACAAGGGTAGTTGGTTTATTAACTTAGCTCGTATATGAAGAGAGGACGACAATGACATATGTATATGTGGTTTGAAGCTTCCCTCGATGTATGATGAAAATTTAAAAAAATTCACCATATGATTTAGAACAGCAATAATATACCAAACCCGAGCACCTCCTGAAATCATCTAGTATTAATGTATTATATATGGTAAATGTAAATATTCAAAAATCTTAAATAAACTATATAATTTAAAATTGTAAATGAAAATTATTTTAATTTTAATATTCTGATATTCATATGAAAAAAATCCAATTTTTACTTTATCCAATGCGAAGCATGGGAGAAAGTATTGGAATCGCTCTCGCGGCAAGCGCGACTTCAAAGGGTCCTCAGGTAAAGACTACGGAACCCAAAGACTCAATTAAGGTCACAAATTGAAGTATTCATGAGATTGAATTTTAGCACGTGACGGTTTTGCCAAAAATTACTTGGAATCTCGTCGAGAGGCCAAAAAGTGCCATTTTTTTTGGAAGTGCGTGCGGATGGATGTATGTATGTATGTGTGTGTGTTATCGTTTTTTTCGTCCACGATTTTTTCCACACCTTTGCACTGATTGAAATGAAATTGAAAACCTACCATTAGTTTAACAAAATGAAGCGCTGATTAGTTTTTGGTACATATCGGTCCACAAACATTAGTACTTTATTTCGGTACTTTTTTAGTTTTTTCTAAATATCTTGAAAATGACTTAACCAATTTTGATGAAATTTAATATCCTAATTAAGTACCTTGGGGACCACAAAAAAGGTTAAATAAAGTTTTTAGTAAAATTATATTTTAAAGTACTTTACTCAAGAACATATTAATATTTCAAATGAATTTGGATAAAGTTTAGCAACGATCCGTTGCAGTTTATTTTTTTAATTTGGCTCCCTTCTTCACCGGTACTTGTTTGAATAAATAAAATAAAATTATTGTCTCTCATCTGTAGGGCTCGGATTTATAGGCACTAAAAATCTTAAAAATAGGCAGGCAGCTAAGCACTAAAAATAACTAAAATAGGCAGAAAAAGGGCATTTTAAGTAAAAATAGGCATTTAAAAAGAAATTTTAAGAACAAAGAGGCACTTGAAAATAAAGTTAAAAATTGAAGGTAATGGAAGGCAGCACAGGGGTAGTGAGGAAAGAAAAATTAACACATATCAAATAAGGTGTGATTTATTAGAATCCTTCCTCCTTTCCTTTCAAACCGACGTTTCGGAGGATTTTCCCTCCTTCTTCAGGGTTTCAAAGGGTCAACGAATGAAACAAATAAAATGTTTCCTTCTTCTCTCCACACTAGTGTTTCATTCATTGACCATTTGAAACCTGAAGGAGGGATAAATCCTCCGAAATGTCAGTATGATAGATAAAGGAGGAAGGATTCCAATAAATTACACCTTATTTGATATGTGTTAATTGTTGCTTCTAAAAGCTACCTTCCATACCTTCAATTAGAAATTTCTACCAGTCCGTCTCTCTCCAGAAGACACACTCTTTTATTGTCTCCTTCAATATATAAAAATTCTGCTACTCTCGCCAAAAAACTTTCAAATTAATAGAAATATCCCAACAGTTTTTATGCTGTGGGGTCACGAAAGTAAACAAAATTATACTTAATGGCATCAATATTTGGGAACTTAACTCGAAAATGTTCTGCCATTCTATGAATAGCGTGTACAAGACACGTTACATGTATCATTTTAGTGAAAAATGCTTTTAAAAGTTCCCCAGCTTTCAACATATAATATGCGGCACTGTCTCTCAGTAATACCAAAAAATTTTCATCATTATTTTCTGCAGGCCACAAGATACCTGTATAAGTATAATGCAAATTCCCAATAAAAAAATGACAATACAAAATATTTTTAGGAGACAAAGAAATTTAAACTTACTTAATACTTTGCGAATTGTTCTAGCATTTGTTGAACTATTTGTTTCTTCAAGTTCGGAGAGGCTATTAAACATGGTCCACTCGGCTCATTTATGTCAAATTTTCCTGCTCGATAAATAATTTTTTCGGAATATTTCCTTAATAATTAAAAAAAACTTTTCAATTTAGAAAATGTATAGATCGTAAAAAATGAAAATTACCAATTTTAGTTAAAATAGGCACTAAAAAGGCATTTATAGATGAAATAGGTACTAACACCCAGAACAGGCAAAATAGGTATTATAGACACTAACAAATGCCTCTTATTTTTAACCGACTTCAAAAAAGGAGGAGGTTCTCTATTAGACCGTTTTTTTGTTTTTTTTTTTGTCTATGTTACCTCATATCTCCGTCAATTGTGAACCGATTTTGAAAAAAAATTTGCATTGGGTTCGGTCTAGCTTCCGATTGGTCCCATTTTTTTCATTGGTATTAGACCTTTTTTGTTAGGTTTGTTCAGGCCTAACTTCTTTGTTTATAAACCGATTTCGATGATTCTTTTTTTATTGGAAAGAGGGGTATCTTAGGGATAGTGCCATATTAATTTGGTCAAGTTCTGATGATATGATCACTATTAATAACATCACTAAAAAGAGAAAAATAAAAATAATTTTTAAGAAAAAATAAAACCGACTTCAAAAAATTAAATGCAACAAATAAAATACACTATCTTATACACTAATTATTATCTTATTTAGTTACAACTAAACGACGAAATATTAACATGAAATTACTTTTTGAAGTCGGTGCCAAACAAACTATACCTATAAGCGAGCGTACCCGCCAAACGTACTAAGTAAGATCCGTCGAGTGCGATTCATAAAATGTATATGTTTGGCACCGACTTCAAAAAGTAATTTCATGTTAATATTTCGTCGTTTAGTTGTAACTAAATAAGATAATACTTATTTTATACCTTTTAGTGTATTTTATTTGTTGCATTTAATTTTTTTGAAGTCGGTTTTATTTTTTCTTAAAAATTATTTTTACATTCAGAATTTCATGAAACGCATAGATATATTGGCCTAAATTTTAAGGCCTAATAAAAAAAAGGAAAATAGGGTAAAATCCGAGCCCTACTCTATCAGTTTATTAAGATTAAATATTCTTTCAAAACTCTAACAAAAATCTTTTAATCAAAAGTTACTAACTAATTGCTCTCTTTCGTTTTCATTTATTTAGTCTCACTAGTTGAATACAAAGGCACTTGAAGCTTTCATTTAACACTCATTAAATAAAAATGCCTTGCATCAAAAATCAAATAAAAATCTCCCCTGAAGGGAGAATGATCGCGGGTGTGAAATCAGGTAAAAAAAGGAGGAAGTCAGCGATAAACACTTTCAACTAATAGCAGTAATCTAGATAATGAGATTTTTTCTCGCTTCTCTTTAATTAACCACAACCCGGTGGTCCGACACATTCATTAAATCGGTTAATTTTATTAAGTAGAGAAGGTAGACTTGAGATAAATGGATTTAGATTAATATACTGCTCTTGTAATTAATCTATTTGATTAAATTCAATGCAAAATAAGATAAGTCATTGATGAGAGAAAAAAAAGGATACGATTAATTACGAAGAGATCGAAGGAAATCTATGGAGAGATGAAATACAAAAGAAAAGAGAAAATTAATTAATAATAAAAAACTCTATTGTTGTTATTTGTGGGATAAAATCATCTGGTTGTGATAAATAGGAACTTAGCTCTTGCCTAAATTGGGAGCCTAAATGCAGTGGCGTAGGTACCTATGGGTTTTTTTATGGGAGGGGGGTTTCGGTGACTGAGCATTTTATTCCTTTCACCCCTGCATAGGTAAAATAAAATTGAAATGCTTTTCTAATATACATAATTCAGCTATGTAGTAATGGGATGTGGTTTGAAAAAAAAATTATACTGTCACATTTATGGGGGGAGGGGGTTGAACCCCTTGAATCCCCCCTGCCTAAATGTATTTACCAGAAAAAGTAAAAATATTCTTCTCGATATTGTGGAAAATAATTGAAATTTGGTTAAATTATTCACAAACCATAACTCCCTCACGAAATTTTAAAACTTTCAAATGATTAAAGTTTGAACTTTTATTTAAATCACACATGATTAATTTATAATTATTTATTGAAACAAATAATTACAAATTTAAATACAACGTTTCGATCGACTTATTCTGCGATCGTTCTCAAGTATGAGTCATCCAAATCAATCAGCGGTCGCTGAACACATCCTGAAAACAGGACACAAGAATGGACCTGGATGAAGCCCAAACGTTACACACTGAAGATAATTACTGGAAAAGGAAAATAAAGGAAAAAATAGAAATCAAAAAACATCCTAATAATTTAAACAGGGACGATGGTTACGATCTAAATGAGATGTGGAACCTGATCTTGTAAATCTAATCTAATAATTCCATGTAATTTTCCAGATAATATAACTTAAGTTATCAAAAATATTTGTTAAAAATAAGTTGAAGATATGTTTTGAGTTAAAGAAATGTTTCGAGAATTTCTAAAAAATACTTGTTAATTATCAAAAGATTTTTGAATACCGTGCCAACTTACAGATATCAAGGTTGCTAACTTCATGTAAATAAAATTATACCTCGAGATACGAGTTTAATTCGTTCCGTAACTTTGCTCGTATGTCAATTTGCTCGTATCTCAAAGCAATTTTTCCCATTGAAATTAATTGAAATGCCATTAATCCGTTCCAGACCCGAAAATACTACCCCCACTTGTTTTTGTTACGTGTTTTTGAATAAGAAAAATGTATTTATAAATGACAAATATTGTATGAAAACATAATAAAAGAGAATGTAAAGCAAAAAAAACTGGTTTTATAAAGTGTACATATTTGTATTTTGGTCACTTAAATGGAACTTACACACAACGTAAATGCTACTGTATGCTTAATTTTAGTCACTGCTTTTCTCTTCACTGGTCTTTGCCTTTTGGCAAAACTGTCCAAGGAGGTTTGTTACTTCCTCCCTTTCAGAATGCTGCGGAAATGAGTTAGGCAAGTGTCATTAAATAGCTCCAATGTACGACCAGTTGCAACTTTTTCGGGGTGTTTCTTTTCCACGAACTGTGAAACTCTCTCCCACATTCCCAAGATCTCTTTTATCTCACTTGTAGAGATAACCTCCTCCACCTCTGGCTCTTCCTTGAAACCAATTTCTTGCAGAACCCACGAATGCTGCTGCGACTGTAACTTTGTTGTAACTGTAAATAAATAAATAAAATCTATTACTTATTATAAATAAAATAGGAAAATTAGGTAACAAAGCATATCAAGTTACCGATTTATTTATTTGTTAAATAATTCAAAATTTTACAAAGTGAAGTATGTAGTACTTTTATTTGTCCCAGCATTGAGGGGGCCGCAGATTTGATTTAGCCCCAGGGCCCGTAAGAGCTCTCCACGGGCCTGTTCACGTTTCAAACATATTAGGCAAAAGCGTTCAAGTGCTTATATACATAGTATATTATATAATAAATATTATATACGGCTCTCATACCGAGGTTTACGTAGATTTTATCTTCTAAAATACTTGCGATATCAAATTAGTTCTTATTTTTAGAAAAGAAAGAGAGAATGGACCTATTTGAAGAATTTTTCATAATTCTATGTTCAGTGGTTTTGAAAAATAGTTTAAAAATATATTCTTTGGCCCTATATCTTACACCATTGTGTTGAAAACATTATGTATGTATGTATTATAAAGTACATAATTATATTAAAAAAAGTTCAGGTTAATTCTACTTAATGAGATCTTTATAAGGATTCCACACACCCCATTATAAAAAAAAAATATTTTCGACCCCACAAAATATCCGACCCTTCCTAAAATATTCATTCGAAAAATTGAAATACTATTTTTGATTTCGGGGAAATGATACCTACATAAATTTTGTAAATTTCAAGTTTATATCTTATTTAGTTTATGGGCTACAATGCTCTGACATATGGGCAGACGTACCTACATAAATTGTATTGATATATTCTTAGGTTTGAAGTACAGTAGGGTCTCACTAATCCGGCACTATTAAAAACTAGGGGGTGCCGAATTATTGGATTGTTCGGATTACTGGATTGTATAGAAAAATTCATAATAAATCAAATATTAATTTATCGAACGGAGAATTAAGTGGGAGATAAATTGAACCTAAATTTATCGAACGGAGAATTTACCACTGCTCGAAGCCCCTAAAAACTTAGTAAATTGGATATTGGTTTGTATCTAACTTTCTGAGATTTGGCTCGTGATCCCGGCTTCTTTCCTTCTACTCCTGTTCTTTTCACGATGGAGGGGCCATCCCATACAGGCCTTTAGGGGATGCACCTTCTGGTGTATCTCCTTCTCACATCAATATCATTAAATAAATAAATAAATAAAATAAGTTTCTCCCGGTATACCAAATCGCGGGCGGAAGGCGCTTGATTATTGGACGTGCCGGTCTATTGACATGCCGGATCTAGGGGGGGGGGCGGATTATTGGAATGTTCGGATTACTGGATTGTATAGAAAAATTCATAATAAATCAAATAAAATAAGTTTCACCCGGTATACCAAATCGCGGGCGGAGAGTACCGGATTATTGGGCGTGCCGGACTATTGAAATGCCGGATTAGTGAGACTCTACTGAAATTCCTAAAAAATAAATTAGGAATTCAATATTTCAGCCCGCAAGCAAGATCCTATCTCACTAATCAGTTTCCATGTTACATGACGCTTAACTTTTCAAAAAGAATGCCTAAATGTTTAAATCTTGACTTAAGAATAATTTTTCATGGCCGAAGGAAGCTGGTGAATCCAAAATTATAACTGGTTCTTTAACTGTTGAAAGCATTAATCTGAAAAAAATCAACAAAAGGGATAACAGATAAATTCAGAAAATATATAATTTAAAGTCTATTAGAATGGATTATCCTTAAAAGAGTTATAATTTATTTATTGTATAAATTAAAACCCGCCTCTTTTTTTGAAAAATTATTTATAGGATGTTCATATCATCATCATTAGAAATGTATTATTTCGGATGACGAATTATTTAACATCTAAAATAAGCTTTAGGGAAATGTTTATCATGTATGAGGAGATCAAAAAATGATGAAATTTTATTTAGACTGTGAAAATAAATATAAACGCTTGGATAGACAATTTTTTCATGATAGAATGCAATTGTTGAGTTTTTTCTAGCTTCGAGTAATGAGAAAACATACATTGTCACTGAATTAAATAAACCTTGAAGGCGATGAATATTTTTTTATGTATATTTATTATTATCATTAAAAAATATACAGATACTTTAAAAAATATCCCACACGAGAATCATTTTTCAGGGAACCGCTCTTTGAGATTTCTTATATGTATAATTCGAAAAAAAAGTTTATTAAATATTTATTTAAAAATTTTCACTATAATTTTTTAAAAGATAAACATTTGAAAAATTAATATTTTTAGAAATATTAATAAAAAAAAAATATATATATATAATCAAGGAAAACATTTTAATATGAACAAAGACAATATATTAAATTCAAATTAGTCTTAAAAACAATTTATATGTCAATATTATGTTATATAATATTATATATCTTTATTTGAGTTTTTATTAGCAGATATCAAAGGATCTAAAAAAAATCAGCAAAAATATTAATTTTAGCAAATTAAATTAGAAAATTAAGGAAAAATTTTATAGACACCAGCCTGGATTTTTCTAATTTAATTTAAAAATTCTCTTAAGACAAGGACTCGTTGGCTACGGGTGGAGCCCAAAATCCCGACACGCCCAAAATCCCATAGCTAAAATCCCGAAAAATCAAAATCCCACTTAGTATGATGAAAAAATAATATTCCAGCTTTGGGTTCTGTAATTAATTGAGAGGTACTTATTTATAAATTTTTACCTTTACATATGCAGTATAGGTAAGTATAATCCGCATAAAAAATGTGTTTTTGCCAAATACGAGTATAATTAGAGCCGGTTGTATGTCGCAAAGTAAATTTATTTACTTTGCGACATACAACCGGTCCTAAGTATTCTACTATTCCTATTCTAATATTTAGTTTTGAAATTTTAATCCTCTCTAGCTACTTGAATAGTCATCGGAGCTAATTATAGATAATGAACTTTCTTTTTAGGAAATTATAAAATTAAAATGTTTTTTCATTAGAGTTTTTTATCATGTAGAATATCTAAGGCGATAGAGCGGTATTTATCTAATATTCCACATAAATTTCACCATTAGTGCCTAACCCTTTGAGGTACATAAATTTATATAATGACCATTATTAAAGAATAATTTATTTCCAACAGAAAAGTTATATTGTACAGTCAATGGATGAATCAATAACAAATGTGTCTTCGATGGTGACGCAGCCTCTCGATACAAGGGACCGAAAGAATTATAAATGCGAAAGAAATAGATCTTATTTTATTGATTTCATCTAACTGGAGGTTCACAGTGCCATGCTAGTATAAGAAAATTGCATTTTTATTTACAATTTGTAGTTTAATTGAAATTTTATGAAAAGATTCAATTTCTTCTCACCGAGAGTATATCAACTATAAATGGCCAAAAGTTTTATTTTTTTCTGAATAGATATTTATTCAAGTCTATTGAAATTTCATATCTGTGTTTTATTTACTATTATCTTTTATATCAAATTATTTTTATTAGGATATTTGCATTTTCAAGGGTAGTTTATTTGAAGCATAATTTGAAAAAATGCTAATAACTAATTTTAAATAATTTTTAAAAATATGAAATTGATACATATTATAAAAAAATTAATTACTAATAATTAGATTCAATTTTGAAAGAAATCGATTCAGTACTTTTTGAGAAAATCGCCAAAAACCCCAAAAACCGTCTATGAAAGGCCGTTTTAGAAACATTTTAAAAATTCACCTCCATGTCACAAGTCAATGTTTCGTTTCATATGACTTTTTTAACTTTTTTTCAAAGGCATCTCGTGCTTTCAAAAAACATCTTTTTTGGCGGTTCAGATGGTTTTTGGCCATTTTCTCAAAAAGTACTTAATCAATTTCTTTCAAAATTGAATTGAATTATTAATAATTAATTGTTTTATAATATATATTAATTTCATATTTTAAAAAAAATTTCAACCGAGTTATTAGCGTTTTTTCACATTGAACTTCAAATAAACTACCGTTTAAAATGCAAATTTCTTAATAATAATTATTTGATATAAAATATAAATGAAAATAACACACAGATATGAAATTTCATTAGATTTGATTAAATATTTAATGAGGAAAAAATAAAACTTTTTGCCATTTCTAGTTGATTCGGTCCCGAGTGAGAAGAAATTGAATCTTTTCATACAATTACTTTAAAACTACAAAATTTTTAATCAAAATGCTATTTTCTTACATTAGAAAGCTACTGTGAACTTACAGATAGATTAAATAGAAATAAAAATAAGATCGATTTCTTTCACATTTGTAATTCTTTTGGTCTGTTATATCAAGAGATTTTGTCACCATCAGAGACACATTATTTGTTATTGAATCATAAAGTTCATTTACTCAACAATATTGGGAATATCTTTTAACATAATTAAATTTAAATATACGATTTTGTATTATACTGGTAATATAAATATAAATAAAAAAAATAATTAATAATAATTATGATTATATTAGATAAATTCAAACAGCACTTGTTGACGACGGGGGCTTCAAATGGCAGGGGGAATTTTTTTTATTTTCTAATGAAATAATAATGTATTTAATAACATTTTATTTACTCACGATTGCAAAATAAGTTTCTTTCTGTATATGAACAGTTTTTAAATTGGAATTAATTTACTGAAGTTTATTTTGAAGGTATTCAATATAAACATATTTTATAATACTCAAACATATGCATATCATTTATTCCAAAATAGGGAATTTTATACATGAGAAGGATTGAAGAGGGCTCATACTCACGTTTGCCCAGGGGCCAGAAATTTCTCTGGACGGCCCTGCAGCGGATTTTATCATTACTGCAATCAAAGCCCTAGAATCTTTTTAAAAATATATTCCAAAAAAAAAAAAAATACAAAAAATTTAACTACCACCAACAAGCATAGGTAGATAAATATTTTGTCCATGTTCCCAATAATTTTTTTTTTGAAAATATATTTATTCAGAGTCCCCCCCCCACAGTTTCATGAAATTTTCACTTGTCCTAGTCGTATGTGACAACATATGACGATCCGAAAAATCATTTGAGTTCTAATTTATTTAGTTGCTTTCAAATTGTCTGTTAGTCTGGTTGTCTGTTAGTCAGTCTGTTAGTTTTGTCTGTGCGTTACCAAATTTTTGTGGACAAGCTAGCTCAAAAACTAGAGTGAAGATCGAAACCAAATTAGACACGTAGTTTTGGTCCATTGAGATTAAGAGGTGATTAGATTTTGGTGCATATCGACCCAAAAGGGGGGTGGAGGGGTTAAAAATTAAAAATCTAGGCTATTTGAGCAAACTCAACCAAATTTTGCATACATAATCAGTGGGACCCCAGAAGTCTAAAAATTAAAAAACTAACCGCTTAAAATGGGAAGGGGGGGGGGTCAAAAAATGAAAATCTTGGCCATTTACCAAACTCAAATTTTGTATATATAATCAGTGGGACCCCAGAAGTCTAAAATGCAAAAACTAACCGCCCAAAATGATGCAAGAAAAATTATGAAATTGTTATTGATAAAGTGTGCTTTTTTGGCATTTTTAAAACCCTTCCGTTTCCTGTCGTGTGTCGTGCATCCCCATGCAATGGAATTGTTCAGGGGACTTGTTCAGTGTAGTTCCAACCCTTTATTTTCACTAGAAACTTAATGACTATACTTTTTATGTTTAATTGTAAGTACAGGCTGAAGATCGAGAACAAGTGCTTATATCCGTTTATTTAGTTGTCTATCTCAAAGGGGCTAACTGCGAGAGGCGTATATTTAGTGGGAAAGAAAATTCGAGTATAAATTATTTTATTCAGAGGCCTAATCCGGTCTTTGGGGTTGTACCTTCTTGCAGTGGGCCAGCCAGAAACTTTTCATGGGGGGGGGGGGGGTCCAATCCACAAAGCAAAAAAATTGTCTTTTTACCCGGAAAGTCAATTTAGAGTAGCTGTAATTTCTTAGAACCTTTATGTTTTTGGGTAAATAACTCGAAAACTATCAACTTTTCGTAAATAGCCTTCCTATTCAAAATGAAAGTTCATGAAATTTCCTACAAATTTCAGGTATTTTCCTCCGATCAACCGTTCGGGCTCAAGCGCTAGTTGAAAATTGGAGTATTTTTTCTGTTTCCGCAAATCCCAAAAACTCGCACTTTTTTCGATTTTTTCCCATTTTTACAATGATAGAGCACGTTTTCGACAAAGACAATACAATTTTAAACTAGATTAAAGTTGCTACAATTCAAACAAAGTTTCATCTTAATTGGATAATGGTAGCCCGTGCGGCAATGAGGTTGAAGTTTTGAAAAACTGCAATTTTTTCCTTCATAAAAGGAAAACCACACATCCTAGAAACTTGATTTTTATCTCATTCTCTAGAAAATTTTGTTGACTTTGAACTTGGACCACTTTTTTGATAAAACTCCTAGATTTATAGATATATAGAATCTTTCATGACCCTTTTGAATATTCGAATCATATCCTGTCATGGAAATGCTATTATAGATATCTATAAATCTAAGAGTTTTTGTCGAAAACATGCTTTTTCATTGTCAAAATGGGACAAAAGTGCGAGTTTTTGGGATTTCCGGTAATAGAAAAAATACGTCAATTTTCAACTAACGCTTAAGCCCGAAAGGTTACTCGGAGAAAAAAAATTAATTTGTAGAAAATTTTATGAACTTTCATTTTGAAAAGGAAGTTTATTTACGAAAAGCTGATAGTTTTCGAATTATAAGCAAAAAAACCGCTAAAAAATGAGATTTTTTAACTTTTTTTTTGCATTTTTTGACATTTGTTCAGTCACGAAATTTTGTTAGCAAACCTCAGATTCGGATTCGGCACGCCAAAAAACATATAGGATCAAGAAATAAAAACTACTCCAAAACTTTCCCGCAAGGGGCCCTTTAGAGAACAATTTAACTGGACTAAAAAAGAATGTAATTCTTGATTAAACATTTGAAATATATTTAATTACGGAAAGTTTGCCGTAAGAAACGGTTTGTCGTTGCCTTTACTCATCCCATGAGCCCTGTCCTTGGGGGGTTCTGATACCACCCCCCCCTCGTGGCCACGCCTCTGAGAGGACCAAGTGTAGTACCAACCCTCTATTTTCACTAGAAACTTATGACTATACTTTTTATGTTTAATTGTAAGTATAGGCTGAAGCTCGACGACAAGTGGTTATTTCCGTTTATTTGGCTGTCTATCTCAAAGGGGCTAACTGCGAGAGGTGTATATTTAGTGGGAAAGAAAATATAAATTATTTTATTCAGGAGCCTAACCCGGTCTTTAGGGTTGCACATTCTTGGTATAACACGTTCTTGCATTATATTCGTTTCTAATGCCTGACTCATCGGTAACAAATACATAATTCAAAATGTTTTATTTAAAGATACTTGTTTTCTATCAATTTCTTAGAGATGTTTTATTTATTTTTGTAGTTTTTATTTAAAAAAAAAATAATAATAATATTATTAAAATATAATAATAAAGTACCTGGAGCACCGAGCGATGCTCGGTAAATTTTTGCTTCAGTTAATAGCTATATATTAATCCCCGAAACCCCCCGGACCCCATCACTTCACCCCACTTCCTTCACCCTCCCACCCCACCCCACACCGCCCCCGAAACCACGTACCTTCCCCGGACGCCCCCATCACTGCACCCCACCTCCTGCACCCCCACAATCAGCCCCGACCACGCCCACGCACCCAATTTTTGCATTTCTAGCCTTCAGTGGTCCACAGATTATTATGTGTATATATAGGTATATAAATAAATACGGTATATTTTTTTTAATTAAATAACAATTTTTGAGTTCATCAATTAAATTGTCAAATTAATATTTGTGGGATTTAAAACTCGATTTTTAATCAATTAAATTCTTTTGTTTTTTAATTTTATTGAACCAATTATTTTACATGAATTAATGTATACATATTTGAGCTTCGACTCCGGAGATAACTTCTCCACCATCGACTGTCCTTGATCATCTTTTCAGTCCTTGTTTTTAATAAGAGGAAAAAACTAATTAAATAAAAAAACCTCTTTTCTGATAATTATTTCAATTTCATATTTTCTCCGATCTATTCAATCAATTAAATAAATTTATTAAACCAATTATTTTACATGAATTTATGCATACATTGTTTTTGAGCTTCGATTCCGGAGATTACTTCTCCACCATCGAGTGTCCTGTCGCTTGTTTTTAATAAGAGGAAAAAATAATTAAAGAGAAAAACCTCTTTTCCGATAATTATTTAAATTCCATTATTCTTCCTCCTCATTCCCCTCCCCCAATCAATTAAATATATATATATATATATTTGGCATAACTTATTTATTAATCCAATTATTTTACATGATTCAATGTATACCTTGTATTTGAGCTTCGACTTCGGAGATTACTTCTCCACCATCGACTGTCCTTGATCATCTTTTTAGTTCTTGTTTTTAATAAGAGGAAAAAACTAATTAAATAAAAAAAACCTCTTTTCCGATTTAGTTTCCATCCGATATCAATCCGCCTTCCTCTGGCCAATCAATTAAATCACTTATTTACATTAATTAATCTATACATTGTATTTTTTGCTTCGATTCCGGAGATTACTTCTCCACCATCGAGTGTCCTTATTCATCTTTTAGTCCTTGTTTTTAATAAGAGGAAAAATCTAATTAGATAAAAAAACCTCTTTTCCGATAATTATTTCAATTCCATTATTCCCCAATCAAGTCGATTGGTTTCTCCCCCATCCATTTCTTCCCCACAATCAATTAAATTGCCCAATTTTTAATATATAATAATAATTGTAATAATCTTATTGTGGGATAAAAAATTAAAAAAACAATTATTTATTAAAAGGAAATTGAATAAAAATGTAAATATATATAACATTTTTATCCGCACAACCACCTGTGAATAATTATTTCAATTAACAAAAAACCCATCAAAAACAACTTAGCCGAAGATGAGACCGTGACAGATCGAATGTCCAATACAAATCCCTCCTAACCAGTGAATTTCATCCAAATCGTTAGATCCATTTTCGAGAACCCTGCCGGATATATATAAAAACATTGCTCGTTTAATATAATAAGATTTCAACCATTAAGTATTCAATTCTTAAAGGATTAATTCTATTTCATAATCCAACGCGAAAATATCATTTAAATGAGAGAGGAAAAAAAAAGGAAATATCTTAAGCACACAGAGAATAGATGTGAAAAGCAAATAGTTTTTTTTTTTTTTTTGTCGAGTAGAGGAACGGGGAAGAGCAAACAAAGATTCTTGCGGGTGAGTAACTTTTTAGTTACGCCACTGCTTGCATACCTAATGAACAAAAACAAAGATCCTGTTATATTTATTTTAAGAAAATATTACTAAATATAGACCGTTTTATTTATATCTTTATCAATATTGATATATTGATCGATATATTTATCGTTGAAGGGATAAATACTTTGGGAATACAAAACCAATATGGAATTAGCTAATTTAATATCATTTACTAAGTAGATAACTTGATTTTAGACAGAGTTTGGAACGGACCAGAAGCATTTCGGGCGACTGGAATGTGCAGGAAGTTCCTTCAAGGCCAGAGCTACAAGGCTCCAGTGGCAACATTAAAATCCGACCATCGTGGGAGAGACAAAAGACTCGTGCCAAATAGACACCAGTCGAAAGGATGTTTATTATATAGATAAATTTGACTACAAACTTTGCGAAAATAATTAATTGTGAATAATTTAATCAATTGAAAATAATTTGTTTGCAGAGGGTTGATTCATTAAGAGAAATCAATGAAGTTGTCCTCTCCTTGATGCAATTAAACATATATATATATATATATATATATATATATATATATATATATACGAGCTTTGAGGGCGTACCGAAGGCACGCCCTCAAAGCTCTCCCCCTCTGACTGGTGCCCTGGCGGGCAGCGTCTCGGTCCAAAAATTTTAAAAAACCACACTCCAAATGTATACCTGTAAACTCCCGAAAATACATAGTCTCTTAAAAGTTTCCCCTCATTTTCGCCGTGACACGGCTACAGAAATGAGGCTCTAGATATGAATCTGGAAGTATTTTTTTTTCTATAATCTACAGCATTGTGATATTTTTTGTGTGGAAATAGATTTATTTAAAAGTGGGATCGTGTGAAGATGAGAATTATATTATATCATTTTTTTAAAATTTGACATCGATAATCGATATAAGGCTCCAAATATTTAAAAGAGATCAGGTGTTGTTTGTATGACAGGCTGCTCCAGTATTGCCATGAGAAACTCGGGCATGCGTGTCTTAAGTCGTTCAATTTTGTAAAAATCAAAAAATAAGAATAACAAAATGTAGATTTTTAAAAAATTATAAAAAATTGGAAAATTATTAAAAAATAAACAAATAAAATATAAAATACAAATCAAATAAGATGTGATTAATTTCTTCTTCTGTACGCAAAGAAAAGCGAATTGAATATTTAATTTTTGAGTGGTGAGGGAGGGGGGGGGAGAATAATAATCAATATATTAATGTTTCTTAATTTAAAATATGCTTTTCAAATTTGCAGTCAAATATACCGACTGTGCGTCATGCGCTTCCCGTCGGCAGCATTACGTTTGCGTTGCTGCAAATTAATCTAGGCTATTATATATAGTATTAGGGTGGTCCTTATTTTGGGTATTTTCAAACTTTTACGCTGACAAGAGCTCATATGGTTCGAAATAAATAAAAAAGATATCCCCTAAGTTTCAAGTCTTTATCTCAATTATAACCTGTACCCCCCTGTGTAAGTTTCTCATCTAAATAACATGAGGTTTTTGCAATTGAAAGATCATTTTTTATTCGGGCCAAAGTAATAGTTCAAAAAATTTGAAACTCTGTAGACTTTATTCTTATAATAGTAGCTATCCATCAGAATTATTACAGATTTTTAGCTATTATAATTTTGGAGTTGAAGCTAGATAAAATAATGCTATATCTTTGTGTTACAAAGTTAGAGACTCCAAAATTATAATAGCTAAAAATCTGTAAAAATTCTGATGGATAGCTAGTATTATAAGGATAAAGTCTACAGAGTTTCAAATTTTTGAACCATTACTTTGCCCGGAATAAAAAATTGATCTTTCAATGGCAAAAACCCCTTCTGATGAGAAATTTAGATCGCTGGGGCTCAAGTTATAATTGAGATAGATACTTGAAACTTGGGGGATATTTGTTTTTTATTAATTTCGAACCATATGAGCCCTTGTCAGCGTAAAAATTAGAAAATACCTAAAATAAGGACCACCCTAATATATATGTATAACGAATTAAAGAATATAAATATGTATATACAACAGTTTTTTGGTTAGGGGGGGGGGGGTTAGGACCAAGAGAGGAAAATGTGGATTACAAATAAATTAACCACAAGAAAGAAATTGAATTCAAAGTTTCTTTTGCCGAGAGTAGCAGAATTTTCATAAATTAAAGGAGACAATAAAAGAGTGTGTCTTCTGCTGGAATTTTATTTTTAAATTTATTTATAACTAGTAGATTAAAAATTCACAGTTCATTAGACAATGTTTTTTATTGAAGCTCTTATTCAATTTTTGTACAACGTTTCGTCTCTCTCGAGAACTGTGAATTTTTAATCTACTAATTATAATGGACATTAATCAACATAATTTATTTATAACTTTCATACATCAATTCCTGTGAATCAATTGTAATAGACTGATGAAGAAGGTAAGACCCTTGAAACTATAGTCTCGTTATAAATAAATTAAAAACTTAATTTTTCCAGCAGAAGACACACTCTTTTATTGTCTCCTTTAATTTGTAAGAAAGAAAATGAATAATATTCATTTTCTTTTCATTAGTTGATTTTTAATAAGTATTTATAGATTTTTTATTTAAATTAAAGTTTTTAAAAATCATTTTCTGTCTAGGGGGCAGATACTTTTTAATTATGAGTTGTTTTTAGCCTCATTAGCTAATTTATTCTGAAGGGTTAAATTCAATAACTTTTAAGGAGTTCGGTGTTGGTTCTAGGTGAAACATTTTAATATAATAATAAAACTTTTTTTTTTTTTTTTTTTTTTGTGAAACCTACCTCGTATCTTACTCAAGTTTTATTATTAGGTTAAATTCAAGGATTTTCTCCGATTTTCAAACATATAGCATCTCTTTACGATTAAATCAGATATTAATCGAACATGCATTGATTCTGGCTGGGCCTAAAATTTTATTCTCTTTATTGAAGTTTAATTAAAATTAATCTATTATACCATATCTTGGATCAAATCGGTGACAACCTCTTGTGATTTTGTCTATTTGTATCGGCAATTCAAACTTTTATATAATATTCAATTTGAGAAAAGTTATTCAAAATTGCCCTTCAAATTTGGAAGATAAATAAAATTCGAAACATTCAACGAACATTTTTAAACCACCAATGGCATGGTTATGTGTTTAAATTTAGAATATGACTGAATTTAATTAAAATTAAATTCGATTTCAAATAAGAATGTGAGGAGTGATAAATTTGATAATTCTGAACGATTTTGTTCTGCTGTAGGTAAGTAATATTATTTATTTGAAAAGTTTTTATTTTGCCGAGAATAGCAGAATTGTTGATTCATAAAAAAGAAACAAAGAGGTTGTCTTCTGCTTAATGCATCGAGCAGAGGACGACCTCTTTGTTTCTCTTTATGAATATTATTTATGATAGAAATTAGAACTAATATTCAATTTATATTAATATATATTTGTAATCAACGGCACAAAATTAATTAGATTTGACTGATTTTACAAAAAATAAAAATTATTGTTGACCATTGTAATTAATCAATTTTTTAATTAGATTATCTTCATAAGAATTTAATTAAGAAACCGAATGTGGCGCTTTTGAAGATGTCTGATAAATGACCCTATGTTTGAGTGTGAGTGTACATATATATGCTTTAAGTAAATATTGACAATCGCCCTGTGGACGTGATTCAAAATCCGAGTCATTTTCGTGGGTGTGGGATTTACTTTCACCGGTGGGGTCTCGAACGCAGTTCATTCATTACTCCCGGCTCATCTTGGATTCATATGTCGTCTAGGCTTTTATTAATTTGCTTTCTACTTAGTATATAACCAGAGATTATCCCACGATTTATGAGCAGGAGCACTGAAAGATTTTTTATTTATTTATTTTTTGATTCATTATATAACTTAATAAAATCGAGATTAGCTGGGCGATTGATTATTTATTGTTTTAGTTGTAAACTAAATTATATATATATATATATATATATATATATATTTATGAATTACACACGCGCTGTCCGGGATTGCCCACTTCAATTTATCAGAGAATATAAGAGGATGATCTCCGTGAAAGAATCATTCAAATATTCAAGGTAGGTACTGTATTCGGGTCGATAACCCTAGTGCACTCTGTCTGTTCTTTGATAAAAATTTAAGTGGGGCTGTTCGAAAAAGAAAATCGAGACCAGTGTCTTTCTAGAGATATCTTTTAAATAAAAGAAGTAGAGCCTAAGAGGAATCCCGTGACTCATGTTCTCAATTCAATTTGGAATTTTTTTAAGTCCAAATTATTACCTTTTATTCTGTGGTCATGACTTTTAAAATGTTGTCAGTTTTACATTGCTAGCAAATATATCGTTTATGAAATGATTTGCAATCCTTTATTATTTGTTTTGATGGACAGAAAGACGAACAAATAAGAGAGATTAATGAGGTTGTGGTCGTAGACCTATAAAACCCTAAAAAGATAAATATTTAACTAACCCTTCTTCAGTTAATAAAAAATTTCATTGAACCAAGAGAATCAGTTCATGAGAGACTCTCGCAGAGTCAACTTGTAATGTAATTCAAGAATCGGGATCTACTTCTGGAGAAATTGAGAAAATATGGTTTTGGTGATGGTGCAGTGAAGTGGTTTAAATGTTATTTGTCTGGTCGAACTCATGTTACAAAAATTAATAATGTGATTTCCGATCCTCAAGCTGAAGATGTTGGGTCCCCCAGGGAAGTATTCTTAAGCATTTGTTGTTTGTTTTATATATTAATGACATTTGTAACTGTATTGATGATGATGTTTTTATAAATCTGTTTGCCGATAATACACGAATATCATAACTAATATAATATCTGTGGAGGATTGTGATGTTGAGAGGGCTTATCAGAGAATGAAAGGAACCCTTAAGAAGTTAGAAGACTGGCTTAATATGAATAAACAGTTTATAAATTGTACGAAATCTAAAGTAATGCATTTGGGGGTGGTTGGAGAAGGGTTAAGTCCAATATATCTGAATGGTGTAAATTTGGAATATGTGGATTCATTTAAATACCTTGGAGTAGTGGTTGATTCGAAGTTGAACTTTAAGAGTCATCATAGTGAGGTCTTGAATAAAGAGAAAAGTGCAATACTTTGGTAGAGCTAGTAATAATTTGAATATGAACACTAGGATTAAGGTGTATAGAACTATAATTAGTCCTAGTTTCTCTTACTATCCAACAATATTATATTTTGGAACTCAAGAGAATATTGATAAGCTGCAGATCTAACTAAATATATGCCTGAGAATTATTTTAAAATATGATAGATATACATGAATAAGTAGTATGCTGGAGAGTTTAGGACTTATGAATGTGAAGCAATTCTTATTTCTATAAACAATGTGTTTTGTATATAAATTATATTATAGGCAGCTGCCAGCCTATCTAAATTTCACATTGGTCAACGAGATCCATGATCATGAGACGCGAATTCTTCTTCTTCGAGTGCCATACCCGAAACGGGTCTCGGCGCCTCTCCATATATACCTGTGCTGAGGGTGTTTAGTTGTTTTACACAGATATACGGGACCTACTTTTTAACGCCGGTTCCGAACGGCTAATTTGGAGAGGTTACTTGACAATTATACTCTAGGTAGGTTGCCATTACTTTCCCAGAGGAGGCGACTGCAAATATCTATCTGCCGAGACTCGGTCTCGAACCAGCGATCTCCGAGTCAGCGACCCAACACTCTAGCCACTGACCCACAGTCGCCTCTTAGACGCGAATTAGAGACGATATATTTATTGAGAGGGTGAGGAAACAGACCACAAGAAATTCATTATATTTTAGAGGACTTGAGGAATTTAATTCTATTGAGAAATATAACTTTAGTATTAGAATTTGTAATATTGTAATATATATGTATGAAAAATACCTTTAAATATAAATAAATAACAAATTACAATTTTAAAATTGTTCATATACAAAACGAAACTTATTTTGCTATCATATGTGAATTAAATGTTATTAAATACAATCTTTTTTTTATTAAAAGAAAACATAATATTTTTATTTGCTGTTAGGTCAATAGTCTATTTTTTTCTTATTTTCCTCTTATGGGTCTCGCAGATAACCAATAGTTTACTGTAGTGCATACTCCTTGAAAATCCCTGATTTAGACTGTATGCATACCTTTTTTTCACGCCCTGTATACCGAGATAATGTTATTGATGCTAGTAAATGAAAAATTTAAATAAAAATTGGAAATAGCTGCACCCAGTTTGAATACAAATTAAGAAATAATTGTTTTATGAGAACAGACACACAGAATCTCGGAATATTTTCGCCATTTTCGGCAATCAACAGACTAAAGTATTTCAATTGTTCTGTTTGAAATGTTTTTATTTTTATTTTATATATACCTATAACTGTTTTTTTCTTTTCTTTTTATCATAAAACAATCGAATTGAATGTGAAAATATTCGAAATATTTTTGAACGAAAGTGTCTTTCGAATATTTTGATTAAGAGTGAAAATGAATTTGATCAATGTGTTGCACAAACAACATTCTTGTATGCAAGGAATTATTTGATTGAAAACAAAAGTTCCAAAACAAAAACAATAAATTAATTAGCTACGTGTTAATTTCATGCTTGTGTATATATATAGTTGGTCGGTGGAGTGGTTTTCAAAACAAAGAAGAAAAAAACAGCTGCTGAACAAATGAGGAGAGAAAACAAACAAACGATTCAAATATACATATAATTATTAAAAGAAATATCAATTAAAAACTATAGAGGTATTAAGTTTCATATAAATCAGTCAGGAATATTATTATTCAACTCTGGCTTTACTGGCAATATTCCACTCCCATAAAAAGTTGGCAGGTCGCGACTGGTCACTCAGATACAATTAAAATATTTTCTTGATGATTATTATATTATTATTATTGTTCATTTCCATTATCAGTATTAGATGTAACAAATCAGAGGAAAAAAGGAAACAATTAAACACCGTGTTAAATCATACGACCAATTGCAACTCGTTTCGCCAATTTATTGTGACTACATCAGGCTCTAATATAAAAAATAAATACAAATGAATCACTCTCACAAACATTAAAATCAACCCAGACATAATATAATATAATTACCTTGATCAAATTTTTAAAACAGTTCGTCATTAAATTTTTTTTTTGCTAATTATTACTATTATTCCATTAATAAAGGGAGAAATTCTCCCGAAACGTTTGGGTTTTAATAAACGTTTGAAGATTGTTTTTGAAAAGATTTCTTTTTATTCATATAATCAAACAATAAATATTTTTTTTTCGATTATTACAATATTAAAATAGATATGAAGTATTTTCTTGGGGGGTCGGGTTAGGCTAGAGGTAGAGTGCCAGCCTGCTAACCAAGTGGACCCGGGTTCGAATCCGACTCGAGGCATCCGCCTAAAATCTGATCCACGGGGTAGAGACAAATTTAAAAAAAAATAATAATAAGTAGTATCGTAAATTGTCTTATGGCTAGAAAGGCCGAAAAGCCAAAAAAAAGTATTTTCTTTTGGAGACGGGCTGGTAGAATTCAATAGAGAATTAATAGAAAGACCCAAGGATAATGAAAAATTAAATAACGAATAAAATAATTTGTTGGAACGTCGTTCATCCTCTTAAAAAACCTACGTTTCGGAGGGTCTTTCCTCCTTCTTCTGGTTTTAAAAGGGTCAAGGAAAAGTAACATACAAGCATGGGCGCCGGCAGGTGAGTGCAATGGGGTGCACTTGCACCCCCTGTAATGAAAGAAAATACATAGAAAATGATTAAGAAATGATTTGAATTTGACCGTTAACTTAATTGATATGCACTATTACCATATACTATATAAGATTTGTCTAGATTAATTTGTAACAACGCTTAGAGAAATTTCTCTAAAAAATTTCCCTCTTACCTAGAATCGAACCGACGAACTCTTGATCTATGGTCATCAGTTCTAACCACTAGACCAATGTCACATTAATATTTATGTCTTGATTTCTTTTACTAAAACTATATATTTTTGATTTAGACTTTGTGTCTAGATAATATTGTATTCATTTGAACTCGAATGAAAATGAAAAAACACCAATAGATTTTAAATTAAGAAACATTAAATATATATTAATTAACGAGGCAAATTTGAAATATAATTCTCAGCTCGGATTTTAAACTGATGGCTCCAATCGATTTTCATTAACCAGGCAAATTTGAAATATATATATTCGAATTTTGAAATGAAAGACTCCAATTCATTTTAAATTAAGAAACATTAAATATATTTTTTGTAATTAATTAAATTAATTGAACCGCGTAAATTTGAATAATTTCCATGATTCAGCCTGCGAATTTTTTGCAGTTCATAAATCATTTCATTGTTTTTGTTTTGAAAAGGAAAAATGAAATTTAATTTAATTTAAATTTAAATATATTCATAATTATTCCTCCCCCCCCCGCCACTCAAAAATTAAAGAGGCGAAACTTTTAAGAGACGATGTATTTTCGGTAGTTTACGGGTATACATTTGGAGTGTGGTTTTTTAAGAGGAATAAAAATTTTTGACCGAGACGCTGCCCGCCAGGGCACCAGCCCGGAGGGCCGAGCTTCGAGGGCGTGCCGAAGGCACGCACGAAAAGCTCGTATAAATTATATTTTATTAGTTAATAGTATAGTCTGTAGATACAGATGCACCCCCATGAAAATAATCATGCCGGTGACCATCCATACTTTCTTTCAACAGTGTTCGAATATTATTTTTTCTTGCCAGAATAAACGATTCCTTCGTTGTCCTTTTTAAATCCTGAATTTCCACAAAAATATTGATTTTTTAAGATGATGAAGATGACGTTCTAATAAATTATGTTATTTATTATAGAATTTTATTTTTTTTATTAATAAGGTTAACCAATAGAGTTAAGAATTTGGCATGAAAAGGTTAGTTGTTATGATGCAAAATGTTAGAAGAAATGAAGAAATTTGAACAAACTCTGATTCCGTGAATGAAAAGGCAGGAACGATATTTAGTAGAAGAGCTATAATCTTAGCCATGAACAATTGATAAAGGTTGATTTCTAATTAATTCAGGGTAAGAAATCAATAATATGTCATATCCTCTCAATGTTGGCTCTAAGAAATTAACATTAAATGTTTCTACTTTACTAATGCAATATAGAAACTGAATAGGCGAAATGCAATACTTGTTCTCTAAGAATTCTGAGAAAAACTAGAAATATTAAACTTGGCACAAAGGTGGAGTATATTGATACAGACCTGTGTAACGAATTTCAGCTCATGTTCGATAGCTTTCCATATGACAAATGATTTTTCTGATTTTCTGCATTTTTACCTGAAAGATCCTAATCTAGAGACCCCAAAATCTAATCAGTTTACAATGAGTATCACCAATGATCGGACATTGTGGCAACAAAAGTCAACCGTGCGAGTTAATGCCCTGGGTGATTGAGGTTCGTCCCAAGCCATTATTGATAGATACTCGTAAAAGGGATTAATATCATTAGTGAGCAAACGAAATTCAATTTTATTGATTCCGGGAGGACAGGGTGATTGGCCGGGGTCATTGAAACAATAGAGAGAGAAAAAAATAGACAAAGAACAGAGACAATCTGACACACAATCAAGGAGAGCACTTGAGAAATTTGAGAAATTACAAAAGTCATTTTGATAAAAAGCAAAGAAACCGCTAACTTACGTGGGGCCCTGGTCTAACCACTACTTGAGGGCCTACCTAATTAATCAAACTAATTGCCATTTTGTCAAAAAACTGTTTTCTATATTGATTTATACGGTATAGGAAAAAAATTAGGACAATAAAATATTTTATTTATTTAATATGACTTAGATACAGCAAACAGCAAATGTTAAGCCTAGTACACACTGAGGAATTTTGTTCCGAAACATTGTATGGGAACTGTTCAAAAATGTTTCTGAACAGTCCCGATACAATGTTTCTCTGTATCTGGGATGTTCGAAACTGTTCAGATACGTGTTCCTTGTTTATGGAAAACAAGATACAATGTTTCGCAACATTGATATATTGACAAGTAGTGTGAACGTGTTCAAGGACAGTTTGTATACAAGTTGTCTATATTTTAACTCGATAGGTTTTATCATCATTATTACCACTTTCAGTGTCAGCCATGTGAACTACTGAGACGACGTTTAAATTTTTCTTTTTGGCTTTCTCGGCATTACACTTTACGATACTAGAAATTGTTCTCGTGCCTGTTGAACCCGCGCTAGCTTGATTACATGTACGTTATCCACTCGAACAACCTGACCCCACTTAAATTAATTGAAGATTTACATTCTAATGTTTGTTTGTAGGACATTGAATGTATTTATTACAAGAATAAAAATAAAAGGAGAGACACGTTGGATCATTTGACAAAAAAATTCAAAGTACATAATGGAAGCCGCGATTGCTGTTTGCGAACCCATGTTGAACTGGCTGATTTGAGGTTGCAGTTGGACGAGGAATAATGTATCGGAACAAATTGTTCCTGAGCAATGTTCCCAAACATTGTTTCATAATTTTGTCCCGATACAATGTTTCGGAGCAAAATTCTTCAGTATATACTAGGCTTAAGACATTATTGCAAAAGAAATTAACAGATATGGTTATGTTATATAAATTATAAAGCAACCTTTCTGCATTTCTGCACTGCACATTCCTTTTATTTACTCTTCACATTGTAAGTCCTTTGTTAAGTCACAATATATGGAAAGAACTGATAAATAGTTTACTCGATTGTTCGACATTGTTGTCCTATATTTGTTTTCTATATACGACATCCTAGAGAAAGAGTGCTCCGCTTTACAGCTAGAGATTGACAACGTTAAAAAAATCTTTAAGATAGTATAGCAATTTGGGAAAGCATCAACAAGTTTCTTTGACATTTATTTCAGAGTGTGACTTAGGACCGGTTGTATAGTCGCAAAGCAAATGTTTTTTACAATTGATAAAGGGTAGATGGTAAATGGAGGACTTTCAGTACTGTCATCTGATTGGCCATCCCAGTCCCTCCATTTACCATCTACCCTTTGTTAGTTGTAAAAAGCATTTACTTTACGACATACAACCGGCCCTAAGAGTCAGCCCCTTCATTCCACAGAACATACATAATACATCCCACACAACCCTCTGAGCACATTTTAAATACTCCGCATGGAAAATACAAATCTTCCAGAACAAACTTTCTAGAGATTTTCGATTTTTAAGTAATTGTAGATATATTACACATAAAAAATCTTGCTGATAAATGAGTATTGTCCACGATTCAGATATTTATAAACACGATAAGAAAAAAACAAAATTTGAGTGAATTTAATAAATAATCATACGCGACCTACAAAGACTAAATTATAAAATCTTCTACCAAAAAAGTTGTCAATTAAAATTGACTAAAAGAAAAAACCAAGGAACTGCCAAGACATTTTGCTTTCTAGCTCAGAAATTCCCCAATTAAAAATAAGGAAAATTATCAAAAGAATCTTATTTTTTTACAATGGATAATTTAAACTGTTATAGCTAATGATATTTGGCCCTAAAAAGAGTTTTCATGAGGTGTAACCTTGTGTCATGTTTCAGCTTTCTCTAACTAGATCGCCAAAACTTGTGAAGAGTCGTTTTGAAAAAGTTCTTATATTTTTCTCCCAATTAACTTAATTTTGCTTAGTTTTTAAAATTAAGTATATGATGGCGTAGGGCTTGGATTTATAGGCTCTAAAAATCTTTAAAATATGCAGGCAACTAAGGACTAAAAATAACTAAAATAGGCACTTGAAAAGGCAATTTAAGTAAAACTAGGCACATCATTTCAAATAAGCCATTTCGGATGGTGTTAAATTTTCCTCTTTTGCACTACTATATCCTCCTAAATTCCTGGCTATTCTTCCATTATTTTCCATCCAGGATTCCGCTTCAGTATTTTGTCCATTTTTTGATTGAGATTGAAGGCAATAGGACCAGAGGCTTTTTTGATATTTTCTTGAAATCTCTGGAATATTTTTATGGACTCTATCAAAAGAGAGATTTCTTGCTTCTAATGCTGTAATGGGTACAGGAAGATTGTTAAAATTACACTTTATATATGCTTAATCAGCCTCAAGAATAATAGAAGTTAAAGCATTCTTAGCCTCCCTTATATATAGATAAAGCATTATCTTCATTGATGGTTTCTATGACCTAAATTAAATGTATACATTATTTCATGTAAAAATTGCTTCAATTAAATTATTAATTATTATTTAATTAATTGATTAAAAAACTCAATAAATTGTTATTTAATTTAAAAAATAATTACACGGAATGTATCTACTCTTATTGAACTAGCAAAAATTATATATATACA